>JAENPR010001072.1:0-225086 GCA_018135685.1 Themeda triandra
ACATAGTCTTAAACACAGATAGATAAATACGATGAAAACTCGCGACGCGGAAGCTCCAACACAGGGACACGCTGACTGGTTTACTCAAGCTTAGTAGTCCAGGCTGTAGTCCTCAATCCAATCTTGATCTGTTACCCATCCGGGATTTTCCAATATTGAAGTAAAAACAAGCGTAAGTACTTACGTACTTAACAAGCATAGCATGGGGGTATATGAAGCTCAAAAGGTTGACACGGTTAACTGCAATAGCTTTTAGTTGGTCTAATTTTAATCCTCAAATTAAGCAAATTATGCAGAACCCAGGTTGAACCCACAATATAAAACATATGAAGCAACATTTTATCTCATAATTAAACAACAACATAACAAAGTACTATTCTCTCAAGTTTTCTGGGTCGCCCTGTCCGTGGGCACAGGACGATCAATCGATTTAACTCTGCACAGAGGTGTACCCTTTCCCTGTGAGTCGTGATTCCCATTTGTCCGAGGTCGTGACTCCTCTGAACACTTCCAAGGTGAGTGGGCAGGGTCTCACTATAAAGTCACCCATAGGTTCGTCCAACAAGATAGGGCCACAGGGTCATCGGATGAAGGGAAAGCCTCCTCCCAGAATGGTACTCAACCTACCCGAGAGTTCACATAATGGAGGAGCCGCCCTATACCCAACTCATAGATCCTCTAACTCGCTAGAAAAGGTCCTATGAACAACTAGAGCCAGAGCCATATAGCCCTCATAGCGGCACGTTAAGTCCCAGCTTTTGCCAAAGGATAAGTCCTTAGGGAAGGGTCGATAGCATCATGAAACCACATGAGCTCTTACACCCTTATACTATGTTGCTAAAAAGCATATTTTAATCATTGTTGCATAGAGTCATTAGTCAATATTCATAGTTGAAGCGCTAGCAAAGCTACCCTTATGCATAAACAACCCATCGGTAACAAGGTACAAGGTAACAATTGCTAGGGATATCCTTAGGCCAATCAAAATTAGACACATGCAACATGACTAGTGAATTATAGTGAATAGGTAACATGGATAGTTCATGCTATACTTGCCTTGCTCAAAGCTCTCCTGCTGATCATGGTTGTCAAAGAAGTCTTGATCACCAGCGAACGTCTCACCATCTGGACCCGATCAACAACCAACAACAATCAAGCAACGGACAATCATACACGAACCAAATAATAGATCTAATTAGAACAGTACACCATATCATCAGAACAGAAAGTAAAGGTTTTCTAAAAACAATCTATACGTCGCTACGGTCACAACAACGTAAAAATCACCAAAATCGGAGCTACAACGGTGGAGTTATGAATTTTACAAGTTTCCTATTATAAAATAATTGAATTAAATTCAAACTCGAAATTCAAAAGTTGAAAATAAATCTAACAATGGTACTGACAGATAGATCTCGAGATTACAATTCTAACGCATCTTGAACGACTCGATTTGGAGCTAAAACGACGAAGTTATAAACAAAATAAAATAATGGCAAAACTATAAATAGCTGAAAGCGTAATTTGGATCTGAACCGAGAGAATTACGCTTTCCAGAAGACAAAGCGTAATCAGCTGAAGGCGCAAAGGACTCTTTATTGAATAGCTAGAAACGGAGGGTTTTTGGCAAAAGAGCCCCACGAAGGGGTATCGGCCCCCGTGGACCGTCGAATCTGGTTTGGACGGCCGAGATTAGATCAGGGATTGGGGGGGGGGGGCGACCGACCAGAAGACGACCGGCGCGGCGGCAGCCATGGCCGGCGGTGAGCAAGGCTCGCCGGCACAACTCGGAACCGGTGTTCCCGTGCACCAAACGGCGTGGGACCTAGACCACACAAAAGAGGACGACTAGGGGATTTCACCTGCGTCGAATTTGGAGGCCGGTGTGAACTGAGGACGACAGACAGCGGGCTCCGGCGGATGGCAACACTCTGCAAAATCCGGTGAGCAATTGTGAGCAACATAGTGGACAAAAATGAGAGAAGAAAAGCTCGGCGAGTTCGAAAACTTGATTACTATCCCGGCGCCTTGCTTACGGTCGATCTAGGGCTTCGAGTTGGTGGAATTGAGTTGCGGTGGCGGCGTCGGTGCGAAGCTGGGGTTGCGGGGTGCTGAGCTCGAGTGTGGGCATGTGCGAGGGTTTGGCGGAGGACGCGAGGCGGCGTAGCGCTTGCTATTTATGGTGCGGCTTACGTGGAGAGCACGCGGACGCGGACGCGTTGCCGCATCGGACTTCGCTGGCAGTAGTGTCCTGCTCGGACACGAGCTTGAGGTGGGAGACGACGCTGACGCATGGGACCGGCTGGTTAGCGAGAGGAAGGAGAAGGCGGGCTGCCGACTTCGACTGGACTGGGCCGCGAGAACGAAACTAGCTACGTGGCCCGGAGCGGGGGAAGGAGTAGGCCTGCCAGGCTTGGTTGGCTGGGCCGGGCCGGTGGAAGGCGGAGCGGGCCACTGCGAAAAAGAAAAAGAGAAAACGGCCGCTGGGCTGGGCGAAGAGTAGGCCTTCGGGCCGATGGGCAGGGAAGGCACCAGGCTGAGCTAGGCCGAAATGAAGAGAAATGGCCATGCGGGCCAGAAAGGATGAAGAAGTGAGGGAGGGAAAAGAAATTACTTTTCTTTTATTTAAACCTTTTGCCATAGAGTTTTGAAATAGATTTTCAAATCATTTTGGATTCAAACCAAAACCAAACTGCACACAACAAAATAATGCACCAGCATGAATGCTCACACATGCTTCTTAGCCTATGTTAACTTTTATTTTTGTAATAATTAATATTTGGCCTATATTTAATGCTCACAAAAATGCATAACAAATCATTTTAACTATTTTAAAATTATGCAAATTTTAGAGTGTTGCAGTCAGACTCGGCGAGAGAAGGGTCGGGAGCAGGGAGAGGTAGGCACATTCACCCTGTGCCTGCGGCCGCCACGGGAGCGTGCTCGGGCCAGGGGTGCCGCACCGCCGTCGCCATCGCGCCGCACTGCCGGTGGAGCGCTCGCCCTGCGCCGTCGCCCAGCCGGGCCGGGCTTGGGGCGCGCATCCACGCCGCGGCACCTCCACGCCTGGGTGCGCGCTCGCCCCGCTGCGCTACGCTGGGTGCCGCACTCGCCCATGCCGCCTCCACATGCCCTTGCCAGAGTGCCCGCGACCCTGGCCGTCACGCCGGGGGGGTTCACGCGCCGGGGCCGCTCGAGAATCGAATCAGGGCGCCCACATCCAGGCCCTCCCGCGCTCCTCAGCCGCCGCATCGGGCCGCCTGAGCCGGCGCCGCTACCCCTAAGCGCCAAGCACCATAGATCTGGCGTCCTCCTGACCCCAGCACCTACAGACACCGCGCGGAGAAGAAAGCCACCGGTAAGCAGCAGCGGAGAGGCGCAAAAACCAATGGAAAACGAGGACAAGGAGAGGTCGAGCGGCTTACCAGGTTCACGAGGGCTGTCGGTCGAGGCCCGTGTTCGCTCCGTGGCGTCAGGCAGCAATGCGGGGGTGCGCGTCTGCCGGGCCGACGCGCTGCCTCCTCCGCGTCGCCACGATAGGCAGCCCTAGCCGGGGGCGAGGCCTCCACGCCGGGCTGCACGCCTACCGGGCCACCGCGCCGGGTCCCTCGCGCCGCCATGACCGCCTTCGCTACGCATTAGGAGTGAGGAGGGACGAAGGAGAGAAGAGAGGTTGGGAGGGAGAGAGGGAGTCGGTCTGATATATCTTTCCTCGTGCGCCTCAGCCACTCATCGTTCGACAACAAAAAGCGTCCTGACGTGGGACCCGACATCGGCCACTACCTGCTCGACAACGCACTGGCAGAGCGGGGCCTGCCAGAGAGCAGGATCGTGTGCGCGGCCGGTGCATATAGGTGTAGAGAGGTGAGTGGCCATCGTCCGATTTTCATCCAGCGCAGTAGAATTTTTTTGCTACCGTGGCCACCCTCATGCCGCGTTTTGGCTTCCCGTTCTAATATCTTTAGATAGCACTGGAATACCGCCATGGGTGCTAGCTATCAGGCGTCATCCACCTCCAAAGGCTACTTCGCCGACCATGATAATTGATGAGGCATGATCCACATCCCTGGTTCTGGCCCAGAACTGTTTGAATTTCAAGCTGACCAGATTAGGCCCAACCCTCCTGAGAGCGAGGACTACAATACTAGACAGATTGGACAGAAGAGGAAATCCATGGCTCTCCCAGCTGTTGTCTCCAACAGTGATGCGCGCACCCCCATTAACCCAGAGGAATGTGAGACGCAGCACAAGACTCTGGAGTGAGCTTGTGGCGCCCCTTGTTATCTTGGCGTCGACGGAGTACGAGATCGCCGACCTCGAAATCTCTCTTGCGCACGTTCTTCTCGTGATATTGCCGCAGCTTTTGCTGGTAGCGCGCAGAGTGTAGGAGCACCGTGTCTCGAGCCTCTTCAGCCTGGTCGACGGCGTTAGCTAGTCTTTCCTCGTTAGTTTGCTCGTTGTAGGCCTTAAGTCGAGGGACCCACTCGAGATCACGGGAGGACGGCCTCGCACCCATAGACCAGAAGAACGGGTGAACCTAATGGCTCGACTTTCGGTCGTTCGTAGGCTCCATAGGACAGGATGGGAGTTCAGCTACCCACTTCTTGCCGTGCTTGTTGAGGCGGTCAAAAATTCTTGGCTTTAGCCCCCGCAAAATCATGCCGTTGGCACGCTCGACTTGGCCATTAGTTCGAGGGTAGGCGATCACGACCGTTCACACGGATGTGGTACCGATCGCAGAAGTCCAAGAACTTTTTGCCCGTGAACCGGGTGCCGTTGTCGCAATGATGACGTTGGGGACTCCAAAGCGATAGACGATGTCGGTGAAGAACTCGACCGCCGCTCCGAGCGGATGTTAGTGATGGGCTTGGCCTCGATCCACTTGGTGAACTTATCGATGGCCACGAGCAAGTGGGTGTAGCCTCCCGTCGTCTTTTTGAGGGGTCCGACCGATCGAGCCCCCCCAAACCGCGAATGGCCATGTGAGGGGATCATCCGGGAGTGCGTGTGGCCGGGAAGATGCGTCTCGCTTGGCGTAGAATTGGCATCCTTCACACGCTCGAACAAGCTTGATGGCGTCGCAGCTGCAAAGTGGGCCGAGAAGCCTCGACGGAATGCGTTCCCCGACAAGGGTTCTTGGCGCAGCCGTGGTGGCCACAAGCCCCCGAGTGCATGTCTCGAGCAGTTTCCTCGCCTCTTCGATCGAGATACACCGTTGAAGTATACCGGTCGGGCTGCGGCGGTAAAGCTCTCGTCGTCTCCGTAGATGACGTACGTCTTGGCTCGTCGTGCCGCTTGCCTTGCCTCCGTTCTTTCCTTCCGCGGCTCCCCTCGAATGAGATACTCGAGGAATGGTGCACGCAGTCCGCTTGGTGGGCTCGTAACCCGGTCGATCTCCATGACCGTGGCCCCCGTCGAGGGGGTTCGGGTCGTAGGAGCAGCTCAATGGCTGGTCCCGCCCTGCCTCGAGTCCCACTTCACGGATGGCTCGTGGAAGATCCTTCGAGAAGACGTCCGGGGGTAGCGGCGCCCGAGATGAAGCGATTTTGGCGGTTCGTCCGCAGCTTCGTTGAAGCGCCTTGGGATGTGGTTGAGCTCAAGACCATGGAAGCTGGCTTCCAACTTGCACACCTCATTGTAGTACGCTTCCATCTTTTCATCATGGCAGCTCGAGGCTTTCATCACTTGATCGATAACGAGCTGCGAGTCGCCTCGAGCATCGAGGCGTCGGACCCCAAGCTCGATGGCAATGCGCAACCCGGTAACGAGCGCCTCATACTCTGCCATGTTGTTCGAGGTGGCAAAGTGGATGCGCACCATGTAACGCATGTGTACTCCGAGGGGTGAGATGAAGAGCAGGCCCGCGCCTGCTCCTGTCTTCATAAGTGACCCGTCGAAGTACATGGTCCACAGCTCGGCCTGGATCTAGACTGGGGGGAGTTGGATGTCAGTCCATTCGGCGACGAAATCAGCCAGCACTTGAGACTTGATAGCTTTTCGTGGGGCGTAAGTGATGGTCTCGCCCATGAGCTCGACTGACCACTTGGCGATTCGACCCACTACTTCTCGGTTTTGGATAATTTCACCAAGTGGGAATGACGACACTACCGTCACCGGGTGGCTTAGGAAATAGTGCTGGAGTTTTCGACGAGTGAGGACGATCGCGTAGAGCAGTTTCTGGATTTGGGGGTACCGAGTTTTGGCATCTGAGAGCACCTCACTGATGAAATACACCGGCCGCTGGACGGGGAGCGCGTGCCCTCTTCCCGCCTCTCGACCACTATGATCGTGCCGACCACCTGAGTGGTTGCGGCAACATAGAGGAAGAGGGATTCGGCGGGTATGCCGTCTCGAGCCGGCCGAGGCGGCACGAGCACGAGGAGATGTGAGCATGCTCTTCGCCTTTGAGAGGGCCTCCTCTCGTCAGTGTCCATGCAAAGTGCTCGGATTTTCCGAGGAGCCGGTGCAGGCAAAGCTTTCTCTCCCAGCGCGCAATGAACCGACCGAGTGCGGCTAAGCATCCAAAGGATCTTTTGCACCCCTTTCAGTCTTGAATTGGCCCCATTCTCATGATGGCCGCGACCTTCTCGGGATTGGCCTCGATGCCGCGCTGGGAGACGATATACCCTAACAACATGCCTCGAGGCACACCAAAGACACACTTCTCGGGATTCAACTTGACGTTTTTAGCCCGGAGGCATCCAAACATCAACTTGAGGTCCGCGACAAGGTTTTCTACTTTTCGAGTCTTGACAACGATGTCATCGACGTAGGCCTCGACGGTCTCTCCTATGTGTTTCTCGAAGACATGGAGCATGCAGCGCTCGATATGTTGCCCGGCGTTTCAAGGCCGAAAGGCATTGTGACATAACAATACATGCCCATGGGGGGGTGATGAATGAAGTCGCGAGCTGGTCGGACTCCTTCATTTTGATTTGGTGGTAGCGAGTAGGCGTCGAGAAAGGAAAGTACTTCGCAACCCGCAGTGGAATCAACGATTTGATCTATTCGAGGTAAAGGAAATGGGACTTTGGGACATGCTTTATTTAAACTAGTGTAATCTACACACATCCTCATTTTTCCATTCTTTTTCTCTACCAATACAAGGATTAGCTAACCACTCGGGATGATGTACCTCCTTGATGAATCCGGCTTTCTCGAGCTTCTCGACCTCCTCGCGGATGATCCCGCACTTCTCCTCGTCGAAGCGGCGCAGGCGTTGCTTGACAGTCTCAAACCGGGACGAATCTCCAAGGCGTGCTCGGCGACATCCCCGGTATGCCGGGCATGTCCGAGGACTCCACGCAAACATGTCGTTGTTTGCGCGGAGAAAGTCGACGAGCACCGCCTTCCTATGCGCTCGCCGAGGAGGCGCCGATGACCAGCGTCTTCTCCCCGAGGAGCTTGGATCGAGCGGGATCTTCTTGGTGTCTTCGCCGGGCTCGGTTGCCGGCCCTGTCGCTTGGGTGTTGGAGCAGAGGGCTCACCGCCATGTGATCGAGCATCATGGCTAGGTCTTCGATGCTCCCATCACGTTCGTCGGTGATTCCCGTACTCGACGCACTCCACATCGCAAAGGGTAGGCGTGCTCGTACGTGGAGTTGACGGTGATGATTCCTTTTGGTCCCGGCATCTTGAGCTTGAGGTAGGCATAGCCGGGGATCGCCATGAACCGGGTGTAGCACGGCCTCGCCCAGATGGCGTGGTAGGTCCCTCGAAACTGGGCACGTCGAAAGTTATGACCTCTCGACGGAAGTTCGAGCGTGTCCCAAAGACGACGGGGAGGTCGATGCGGCCGATCGTGAGCGCTTTCTTGCCAGGGACCACTCCGTGGAAGCCCCCGGCGCTTGGCTGGAGGTGAGCTCTTGTGAGGCCGAGCAGCGTGAGGGTCTCCATGTAGATGATGTTGAGGCTGCTGCCTCCATCCATGAGAACTTTGGTGAAGCGGGCGTTGAGGATGATCGGGTCGACGACGAGAGGGTATGCGCCGGGATTGGTGACGTGCTCGGATGATCATCACGGTCGAACGTGATGGGAGCATCCGACCCGCCGAGGAATTGAGGCGTGGCGGGTTTCGTGGCGAAAACCTCCCCGCGCTCGGCCTTCCGCTCTCGACGTGTCATCCGGGTGGTTGGGCCGCCGTAGATCATGTAGCACTCGGTGATGGGCGGATACCCATTGTCGTCATTGTCATTGGCTCGGTCCTCGCCACCCTTATCCTTCTTGCCATCGTCCTTGTCAAGGCCAAATTTCTTGAAGTAACCTCGAAGCATACGGCAGTCCTCGAGGTTATGCTTGACCGGTTCCTTGTGGTACGGGCAGGGCTGCTTCAGCATCTTGTCGAAGACGCCCCCATCCGGAGGGGGTCTAGGCTTCTTGCGCTCGGCTGCGGCCACCTCGCCTTCCACAACCGCGCGCTTGCCTTGCTGGTTGCCTTTCTTCTTCTTCTGATTCTTCTTCTTGTCCTTGCTCGGGCCCTCACCGTCCCCTGGGGGCGGCGCGGTCTTGTTCCCAGCTCCACCAAAGAAGGCTCCCACGGCCTCGTCGCCGGCAGCATAGTCGGCGACGACGTCCATGAGCTCGTTCACCGTCTTTGGGCGATTGCGCCCGAGCTCCCGCACGAGCTCTTTGCAAGTGGTGCCCGAAACGAACGCTAGGATGACGTCGTGATCTGGAATGTGTGGCAGCTCAGTGCGCAGCTTTGAGAAACGTCGAGCAAAGTCCCGGAGAGATTCCATGGTATTTTGCTTGCAGTTACGGAGATCCCATGAGTTGCTTGGGTCGATGTAGGTGCCCTTGAAGTTCCTCGAAAATCCGGACTGGTCGGCCCAATCGTAGATCGATTGGGGGAAGCTCCTCGAGCCACCGTCGGGCGGTGTCGAGAGAAACAGAGGGAGCCGGCGTATGATCGCCTTATCCTCTCGAACCCTCCTCCCGCGGGCCGGCCGGAAGTCGGCCGCCCGAAGTTCTCGCTTGGTCTCCCGTTGTACTTGACCACGCTTGTGGGGGTCAAACGGGTTTGGCAACGGCGTGTTGCGGATAGCTCGACTGAAGACTCGAGGGCCCGGCAGCTCGGGAGCCTGCCGGTCCTCATCGCTGTCGTAGCGCCCCCCTCGATGGGCCTTGTAGCCACGGTCCTCGGCACCCGCAGCCTTGCGTCGTCGGTTGTCGTTGATGTCATGACGCGCGTCTTGAGGAGCGCGGTTGTCGAGGATGCGTTCTCGAGCAGGGGCTCTACCATCTCGAGGGGGTGCCTCCCCGGTGGACGGAACCTCCCGCTCGTGCCGTGGTTGTTCTGGGGCTGCCTCACGCTGTCTCGAGGCCGAGCTTTCGGCCTGCTGGACGGCCACGACTTGGAGGAGCCCTTGGATCTCATCTCGTATCCGCAATGCATGCGGATTCGAGGGCGCCGGCATGTCCCGCAAGAAGATAGCTGCCGCAAGTACATTCCGGCTTGCTCGAGGGAAGTGGGCGGCTCGTGTGGCGCTTCCGGTCACCCGTCGTTGACGATGCGGTTGAGGACGTCTCGGGCCTTTCCTCGAGCGCCAAGAGGTCGAGGTGGAGGGAACTGGCTTAGCTCAAGGGTCCTCTTGAGCAAGTCCAAGTTCGCGTGCTCCGCCTCCATCTTGGTCTCGATTCCCCGGATCTGGGCCCATTGAGCTGCTAGAGCGTCGTCTTCAGGTCGTCGATTATCTTGGGCTTGCAGTGGCGGCCCACGCGGCTCGATCACCTGCAGGGCTCCAGCTGCCGATGTCCCGACCGCTGGGGTCACGTCTGCCCGGTTGGCTGTAGGGACGGCCGCGGCGGCGCCATCTCTGGTCTCCTCATCCGACGGGACGTCGTCGTTGAGATGAAAACACTCGCGAGCCGGGTCATAGCACCCCGAGTCCGAGTCATCGGAGCAGGCTAGCCTGACGACGTCCGGGGCCTCCCGTGCTCTCCTCCTCGATCCGGCGACGCATTTTCCCGACCGTGTTGCGGCGTTGTGAGCCCGGTGCTCTGTCAAATCCGCGGTCCACCGACGTCGGCCACACGATCTCCAAGTTCATAGTGGCACGCGGGGAGGGGGCCGGCTCTCCTCCCACGGTCCCATGACCGACCGATCGCGTTGGCATATGTAGTGGCGGCGTTGGTGAGCCCAAACGGGAGCTCGCGCCGAGCTCGGTATAGCCCGTGTGGCAACAAGGGGGGCGACGTCGGCCGTGCGCGCGCTCGAGGCGCCACGCCGGCTCTCTCGCGAGCGCATGGCGAACGTGAAGCCGGGGTCCACGTCAAGGAGTCCCTGTCCATGTGCCACCCCCTGCCGTACACTTGGCACCCCGGCTGGGTGCATCGTGGCGTCTGGCTGGGAGGGCACACGAGCAGGGTGCTCAAGGCCCTGTGCCTGCTGGTGGCGTCGGCGACGTGGTGGCGAGCCATGGTGGCGCGGTCGGTGCGCGGCCCCCCACCGCCGAGCGACACGAACTCTAGACTCCCAAACCAGATCACCGTGGCGAACGGAAGCGAGGAAGCGGGTGATGCCATCCGGAAAATGGCGGGAATCGAGCGAAAAACACGCAGCACCCCTACCTGGCGCGCCAACTGTCGGTGTTTCGTACCCCGGGGGGTATAACACCAACGAGTAAATTTCTATGCGTGCTCCCTAATCCGGATGGTGATGCAAGATGGACACAAGTGTTCATCCTGGTTCAGGCAAAGAATGCCCTACGTCCAGCAGTGGGGGGTGATTTGTATTATCTTGCACCGGGGTGTTTGTACAGGGGTGACTACAAGCGGGACTTAGCCGTGAATGAGTGTGTGAAAATATGGGAATGTGTGTGAGTGAAGGCGTTCAAAACGTGTCCTATACAAGGCCCTGGCGTCCCCTTTTATAGGCCAAGGGGAGGCTCAGGGTTACACGGTGGTTAGGGCTGTCGTGGGCGTGACGTCGAGGTACGGGTGCCATGTCGAGTCGTCGAGACTGTAGACGCTCCCTTTGGTCTGGTTCGAGCCTGTGGATTCATGCTTTAGTCTAGTTCGAGCCTGTAGCAGCGTGGGCAATGATGGCCTGCTCGTCCTTCTCGGTCGTGGGCTGACGTAGTCGAGGTATGGTGCAGGCGTAGACAAGTACGTGCGCCCGGGAACCCTGCGGTATGGTCGTCGAGGTGGGAAAGACAGGGCACTGTGCGCCCCATGCTCAGGTCGCGTCCATCATCACTCCTCGAGCGGCTGGGGGGCCGCCTCGAGAGGGCAACGATCCGAGTGACGGGACGGGATGACGTAGTTGGTGGTACGGAGAGTTGACAATGGTGTTTGGAGGGGGTGTCGTACGAGGCATAGTGTAAGGTATGGCATAACAGTGGCGCCTGCCGTCCTCAAATCCGGGGCATGGGCAGCGTAATGGCGGAAGCGACCCGCGTACGATCCACTGTTACGAGCTCTGTAGCCATGGAGTTAGGCGGGGCAGGCGTACTACGACGCTGTTCGAGCCCTGTAGCCATGTGCGTGTCACGGGTTGGCAATTATTGCAGGCGGACTCGAGCGGGCGCTCGTTCGAGCGGTCTCCGTCTCTGTCTCGAGCGGTCGCTCGCTCGAGCAGTTACCGTCTCAACCGGCCACTCGCTCGAGCGGTTTCCGTAATATTTTCTCGAGCGGGTGAGCGGCTGCTGCTCGAGTAGGCGGGCTTTGTGGCTTTGTGGCTTTGTGGGCCTGATCGTGGGCCGGCCTAGCTCGAGGGGGACCGGGGGTTTCTCTGGTCAGTTAGCTTTTGGGATTTTTAGAGAGGGATGAGGCCGATTTGCTCATCTCTAATTCACCCAATTTAGGATCCCCTAATCTAGGTATCCGACAACTAGAAATGATACAATCATATCTTTATAATCTCCTCTAGTGAAGATCAGTTATTCCATGCACACCGACAAGTGATAAGGTCAAAGCCAATTTCAAAGCTCGAGACTTCTTCAACATGACCACAATGATAGGGCACATGAACTTCCCTTTCTCAAGGTCTTTTTCAAGGATGGAGGCATACACCATGAACAATTCCTCAAAGATATCCTCACCAAAATGATTCATGATAACGGCGCAATAATGGCCCTTATCGTTTTGGCAATGTTTTCTCGCACTACTTGAACAATTGAGAACAACATCACCATCGAGTCATCATTGGCATCCCGAGTTTGACTCAAAGAGTCTCATGTCTTCAATCTTGAATAGATCATTCTACTTAATCAATTGTGTCACCTCATCTAGTGATGGTGCATAGAATGGTATGTTGAAGGAGCTTAGTTTCTTATTCTCCACACGACCCTACAAAATCATGTATTGGGTAGGATTACATTGATGTATTTATTGGATATGCCAAAATAGATCCATCATTTTAGCTATTCAACTGTGTGGTTACTTTGTTTTTACTATCAACTGTAATTGTGCATTTAATACTAAAGATAAATTATGCACCTTTTGGACTAGGTATTGGAGCGCTTCGGAAAAAGCTTCACAAATGCGTGCCACACTCCCTTGCATTGGTAGCTCTTCTTGCTTCCGGCCAACAAATGTTAGTACCATACAACCACCTGATACAAGTTCTTTGTGACGTATTGACAAAAACACTTCAAAGTCCTTTTTGTTAACACCAGAATTTGGTCAGGAATATGACAGGTGGACCCGCAAGGAGCAGAGAGAGCAATTCGGCAAATGCGTATGCGGTCGGCTAATTTCCGTGTGTTCGGCAAATGGCCAAGCGGTCGGCAACCGTTTCGTTTGAAGGCGGAAAAAGGAAAGGGAAGCTGATCGAAAAGGGAAGGAGTCGTAATGGTCAAGGACTCCGATTATGGATAGAGTTAGCGTGTCTGGTCTTTCCAATTTTGTTTAAATAGTTCGTAAGTGCTTAGGACTCATGTTCTGTCCAGGGTATAAATATAAACCCTCGACCATTGTAATAAGGGTTCACAACCAATTCAATACAACCGGCTACGTGCCACCTTTCGAGTCCTTTAGTCGTGTCGTCGAGTTCTTCGAGAGGGCCAATCGATCCGTCGACCTCCGTAAGTCCCGGCAACCTTGTTATCATGTCTAGTATCATGCGGTGGATTTAGATGTGATGCAAGTAGTCTTGTTTGTCTCGACGGGATGGCCGTGCGGCGCTCGCTTGACAATGGGAAGTCTTTGCTTGTGCTTTGCTTATCTCGACTAGATGGCCGTGCGGCAAAGGCCCGCTTGATAGCTTAGTATAAGCGAGAGAGTTATCGGCTCTCTTAGATTTGGCAAGATCTAATAGATTCATTAAGTTATCACGTGTTGCATGCTTTATTTAATGTTTAATTATTTGCAATACTCTTTTGCCCAATCTAGATTGATACTTTTTCGGCTTGTTGATCGTTCTTTTCATGCTTATTCAATATCGAGTAGATCAAGCTCATATAGCCGAATTAGATCGATCTAGATTGTCACGTGTTGTGGGTTCATTCACGTTATATGTAGATAAGCCTTGACAGACCGGGTACCGTGCGCGATGCAGTCTTTGGGTTACTCTAGAGCTAGTCATCCGGTGGACTAGAGATCAGTTTAATCTGATAGGCTCCTTTTACATGTTACTTGTTTGTTCCTTCTTCATGGACCCCGATTCGGCAATCTTGTTGATACGGTTATGCTTATACATGTAGCGAGTATTTATAGATCTGTTAGGTAATTGCATGCTTTTAGCTCTTTACTGTTAGATTGTATCATGCGGTGGATTGATCTAGTAGTAAGGAGTGGTGTAAATTCATAGCGAGTGGTATCATGCGGTGGATTAGCTTGCTTGGGTTTATGCTCGACGGGTTTATGAAGGCTAGACGTGCGGCAGACTAGTTGGAGTAGCCTATGCATGTGTTATTTAGTAGATTTATATTTATAAGTTACTTATCTTTAGTTATTAGTGCTTGATGATGCTTTAAACACGAGATATAGTTTGATATGCTTTAATAATTTAATCTTGTTCAAACATGTCTTCATTTACCGTATTCGGCTAGTTCATTCTATTTTACATCAATTATGTTACTTTAGCCGAATGAACTGTAATCTGTTGGCAGATAGCTTCTATAGCCATGTGTCGTCGTAAGTGGCTTCAGGGCCGTAAAGATGGAACTGTCTGGTCTCACCCAGCACGTTCCAGTTATGATCTTACCGTTTTATCCCTTGTCGATTTTCAGGTCAAATCGACTGGCACGCCACCGGATTCAGACACCCGGGCACCCGATTGAAGCTAGGCTTTCCGGCTTGCTGTGTGTGAGACGCAGGGTGGTCACATTTTGCGTCAACACACTTTTTGGCATGCCCGGTGGGACCACTTCTCAATCTAAGATGGGATCGGAAATTGACAACAGTCACGTTCTGAACGTGACCTTGGACGAGCTGCAGCCAGAGCAACGCCAGATAGTGGAACAGGCAATGGAGCAGTTTCAGCAGAAATGTCTGATGTCTTTTTCCAAGAACAAGAGTGGCAGAGTGATCGTCAAGCAATCACTGCCACGAGTTCTTCTCGCTGGTCAGTCTGACATTACTGACGAGGAGGAAATGCAAAGGGTAGTTGCAGCCATATACAAAGCTGTGGGAGACACTATGTTGAATCACAACACAGCCTTTTTCGGGCACCTTCCGCAAAATCATGGCCGACACTTTTGGTCCAGCAGTTGACAAGCGCTTTGAAGAGAGATTTGGAGAGCTTGCTGGACCAGTGTACTTCAACACTCAGCGATCTTCAGGAAAGTCAACTGGAGGAGAAGAGATGATCGGTACAAGCAAGGATGGAGCTGTTCATGATGAAAAGAGAAGCCTCCGTTGCCGAGCAGCAAACTTATGGTCAAGTAACTTTTGGTGCAACAACGGATGTACCCGCATCTCGCTTACAAGATTGCTCAAAAGAGGCAAATAGATTGCGAAGAGTGTCTATGGAGATGGGTACAATGAATTTACTGATTACGATTGCTCGAGTGCTTTGCCGAATCCGTGGTACGGGAGTGCATCGGGAATGCCTTCTAGAAGACAGGGAGCAAAAGATGCAAATGATGAGCTCCTAAGCGTAATGGCCGACATGATGCGTAATCAATTCGGCCTCGAAACCAAAGCATGAGACATATGCTTACAAATCTCCTTTCCCAGTGGTACAATAGGGTAGCCCTTCCACCAAGAGTTAAGCCACCAACAGATTTGACCAAATTCTCTCGGTCAAGATGACACCAGTACCATTGAGCATGTCGCAGATATCCGATGCAACTTGGAGAAGCCGGCGCGATGAAGCATGGAGGATCAGATATTTTCCTATGTCTCGACGGGGCCGGCTTTCACATGGTTTGCATCGCAGCCGGCTAATTCCATTGGTACATGGGCGAATTGGAGCAAAAGTTCCATGCATACTTTTACACACGGGAACCAATGAGAAGAAAATGGTTGATCTGTGGGCTATGAGGATGAAGACTACCGAGACGCCAATGGAGTATCTTCATAGATTCGAGAAGCGAAGAACATGTGCTATTCTCTCGACTATTCCGATGATCAACTCGCACAATTGGTCATTGGCATGCATGCCACATATCGAGACAAGCTATTTGGCATGGAATTTGAAGACCTTGGACAGCTTGCACAAAAATTGACAGCTATGAGCAATCAAGCCCAAGGGTTCGGAGAGATGCTCGTTTTCGGAAGAACAAGTGCAACCGTTGACATGTATCGAGGATTTCTAGAAGAAGCATCGAATATGAAGATGAAGATGAAGTAGGCGCTGCAGAGTTGAACTGGACAAAAGAGCCTACTTTGGTCGGTCATCGATGGGTGAAGCAAAGAAAAGGGATCCTATGATTTTGATGTCAAAGCGGATAAGCTCTTTTCAGATCGATCCAAGAGGGACGCGTCAAGCCGTAAGGACATCCTATGCCGCATCCCGAAGGAGTAAAGGATAAGAAGTACTGTGGGTTTCATGATACAAGTTCTCATCATATCAATGATTGCCGAGTGTTCAGAGTGAAGATTCAGAAAGCTATTCAAGATGGACACTTAAAATTTGATGGCAAGATGAAAGTAGACAAAAACCCATTCCCTCAGAATATGGTCTCTTTCTCTATAGGCATGGTTGATGCCAGTGAATCCAAGGAAAAGGGAAAGATGAAGGTCTTGACCTCTGAAAGAGCCAAGGAGAGTGGTGCTGTTGACCCTGATCGGCAAGTTACCAAGGAGGAAGTGCAACAAGTACAATTCAGAAATAGCCGAACAGAGAAGGGTCAGACTTTAGATGCAGCTAAGGGAAATTGCCGAATACATGCTGAGTCGAAGCGCAGAGTTACAGCACGACACTTGTTAAATAAATGGCAGTGGGAAAAGAAGATGGAGTATGATGAGGAACAACAGTACATTGAAGAAGAGCGCATGTTCATGGCAGAACGTCGGAGATATGAAGCAGAGATGCACCAAAGAGAACAAGAAGAGTACGGGAGAGAACAAGAGCAGTCGCATTGGAACTGTTCCTTCTTCAGACACTGTTGGAATGAAGGCTTGAAGTTGCCTGCCAGGAATAATTGCCCTGAATGCAGTGATCAATATTCAGAATACAGGCAATCTCGAGTCAACCGCTGTCCCGTTCATGATAGACTTGGAATGAAAATCCCAGAGAGCGATCGGCGCCTAAAAATAAACAGTTTTGATGAACATCGGAGGAAAAGATTTGCAGATCAAGCTTGGGCTCACAGCAGTGCCCATAATGCAGAAGAGAGCTCATACAGGTGGCAAAGAGGTCAATGGTGTCCTCCTGGTTTGAGGAAAAGCCAAAAGAGAAGAGTTCAGCATTTAAGAAATCAAGAGCTGAAGCAGGAATTAGCCGAAAAGAAGCCAGTGTGGCGTCCTAAGAAAAAGGATGATGGACAGGGTCCTTCGGCTGATACTAACATGGTGTTCTTTATTCCATTGGAGTTCAAAGCTCCTCAAGATCAAGAAGTTCAAGATGAAGTGTACTCAGACTTTGATGAAACTGAATGCCGAGATCTGATGGCTCAACTTGTATTGACTCGGCAAGCAGTCTTTGACAAGCCAGTTAAGAACCGTCATCTGAAACCATTATACCTAAAGGGATATGTCAATGGCAAACCTTTAACCAAGATGCTTGTTGATGGAGGGGCTGCTATCAATATTATGCCCTATGCTACTTTTAGAAAGCTTGGTATGACAAGTGAAGATTTGCTGCAAACTGACATGATCCTTAGAGATTTTGCTGGCAATGCTTCTGATACTCGTGGAGCAGTACATGTGGAGTTGATGATTGGATCCAAGACTTTGATCACTACTTTCTTTGTCATTGATGGCAAGGGGGCATATAGCATGCTTCTTGGAAGGGATTGGATCCATGCTAATTCTTGTGCACCCTCAACTATGCATCAAATCCTTATTGGTGGATAGGAGATGATGTAGAAATTGTTCAAGCCGATGATTCAAAGTGAGTGTTGCCACTTCCGAGCCTCGCTTATTGGGAGTATGATGGACTAGACTGCCTTTCGGGTAAGATATGGAAAGAAGGTCCTGTCAATGTGTTCAACGAGAGATCAACGGCCGATCCAAGCGATTGGGCTCGACAATAATTTTTAATGGGCAATCCAATTGATGGCAACAAAGGCAAATTGGGTCGTGGTTTCATGTCGGCCGACAAGTTAGAAGAAATCAATGTTGGTGATAGCACAAAATCAAGGCCGATGTATATCGGTGCGATTTAGACCCGAATATAAATTGAAGTTAATAGAGTTCTTTGAAGGAGTTCAAAGATTGTTTTGCTTGGGATTACACAGATGCTGGATTGGATCGATCAATTGTTGAGCATAAGTTGCCTATAAAGCCTGGATTTCGTCCTTTCAAACAACCTCCACGTAAGATTTATAAAGAGGAGGTATTGGCCGATGTAAAGAAAGAAGTTGAAAGACCGATTGAAGCAAACTTTATTCGGCCATGCGGGTATGCGAAAGTGGATTTCAAACATAGTACCTGTCTACAAAAAGAATGGGAAGATGAGAGTATGCATAGATTTCAGAGATCTCAACAAAGCTACTCCCATGGATGGATACCCAATGCCAGTTGCCGATTTATTAGTGGATGCAGCAGCAGGGTATGAAGTCATCAGCTTTATGGATGGCAATGCTGGCTATAATCAGATTTTTATGGCAGTCGAAGATATTGCAAAGACTGCATTCAGATGTCCTGGCCACATTGGGTTATTTGAGTGGATAGTGATGACATTTGGATTAAAGAATGCTGGTGCAACTTATCAGAGAGCCATGAACTATATCTTTCACGAGTTGATCGGCAAAATTGTAGAAATTTATATTGATGATGTGGTAGTCAAATCCAGAGACCATGAAGGACATTTAGCCGATTTAAGAAAGACTTTGGAGTGCACAAGGAGACATGGCTTAAAGATGAATCCAAATAAGTGTGCTTTTGGAGTCTCTATTTGGTGAGTTCTTGGGGTTCTTGATTCACAAAGGAGGGATAGAAGTTGGGAAAAAGAGCATGGAAGCAATAGACAAAGTTGTGCCTCAACTAACCTTACAGAGTTGCAATCATTGCTGGGCAAGATCAATTTCGTGAGAAGATTCATATCCAATTTATCGAAAGAGTATTGCCTTTCTCTCCATTGTTGAAGCTCAAGAAAGATCGAAATTTATGCAGGGGGTGACATACAAGCAAAAGGCTTTTGATGAAATCAAGCAATATATGAAGGCACCACCGGTGTTGGTACCTCCACAACTTGAGAAGCCTTTCAAGTCAGTATGTGGCGGCCGATAGCCTAACAATAGGATCGGCCCTTATGCAAGAGTTTGGTGGAAAAAAGAGAGTAATAGCTTACCTTAGCCGAAAACTGTTAGATCCCGAAACAAGGTATTCGGCTATAGAAAAGCTCGTTTGTGTGTTTATTACTCATGCACCAAATTTCGGCACTATTTGTTAAATGCCGAATGTGTGGTGATATCTAGTTTTGATGTAATTAAACACATGTTGTTAATGCCGATTTTAAATGGAAGAATCGGCAAATGGGTACTAGCACTGTCAGAGTTTAATTTAAAGTATGAGTCGGCAAAAGCAGTGAAAGGACAGGCAATTGCCGATTTTATTACTCAACATCGTGATTTATCTGTTGATATGATTAATATTGCCCCGTGGGCATTATTTTTTGATGGATCATCATGTGACAAAGGTGGTGGTGCTGGTATTCTTTTAATATCCCCACGTGGAAAGACATTTGAGTTTGCTTTTTCAATTGAATATCCCGTCACTAACAATCAAGCGAGTATGAGGCTTTGCTTAGAGGGCTTTCTGCGTTGATAGAAGTGAAGGCATTCGTTGAAGTATTTGGTGACTCGAATTGGTGATCAATCGGTTGACAGGACAATATGAATGCAAAAATGATATACCAAAGGGTACCATGAACGGTGTAGGGAACTTCGAAAAACTTTTCGTTGTTACTTTGCATCATATACCCGAGAGAACACAATGGAGAAGCAAATAAATTAGCTCAAGCGGCCTCTGGATATCGGGAAAATCATGAAATCTATACAGCGTGAAGAAGAAGATGCTTTCAATTCGATCGGATAAGTAATGACTGGAGAAGTGACATTATCAACTATCCGAAAAACCCATCTCAAAGAGTTTCCGGAGGCTCGGTATAAGGCACTTAAATTTGTGCTTCTTGATGATCAGTTGTACCACAAGTCTATAGATGGAGTGTTGCTCAAGTGCTTGAGCCAAGAAGAGGCTAAGAAGATTATGTTTGAAGTCCATGAAGGAGCTTGTGGTGCACATCGGTCGGCCTACCGAATGAAATGGATAATTAGAAGGACGGGGTACTTTTGGCCGACTATGTTGGAAGATTGCTTTGAATATTACAAAGGGTGTCGAGATTGTCGATATTTGGTAATGTTCAAAGAGCACACATCGCTCCGAATCCAATAATTAAACCTTGGCCGTTCGGAGGATGGGGTATAGATTTAATTGGACAGATTAATCCTCCATCTAGCAAAGGACACAAATTTGTGTTGTTGGCAACAGATTATTTCACCAAGTGGGTTGAAGCTATCCCTTTGAAAAAGATCACATCAGAAAATATGATCAGTTTTGTCAAAGAACATATAATTCATAGGTTTGGGATCCCACAGACCATTACAACTGATCAGGGGACTCAGTTCACTTCCTCAGAGTTTTGTGACTTTGCTGAAAGCATGGGGATAAGGCTGTATAATTCTTCTCCTTATTATGCGCAAGCCAATGGCCAAGCAGAGGCGTCAAATAAGATCATGATCAAGATTATTCAGAAGAAAATCGATGAGAAGCCAAGGAGATGGCACTTGGTCCTTAATGAAGCATTGTGGGCTTACCGAATGGCTTGCCATGGATCCACACAAGCATCTCCATATGAGTTGGTTTATGGACATAATGCTATAATGCCTTGGGAGTTGCAATCAGGATCAAGGAGAGTTGAGTTACAAAAGGACCTGACAGAAAAAAGATTATAAGGATCTCGATGATGGATGAGTTAGAAGATTTGCATTTGATTCGTCTTAAGGCCTTGGAGAACATTGAGAAGAATAAAATACGTGTTGCCAAGTACTACAACAAGAGAGTTAAAATTAAGCAATTTGCGTAAGGAGAATTGGTTTGGAAAACAATATTGCCGATAGGACGGATCTCCTCATCATTCCTATCCCGATAGGACGGTACGAGGAGGAGGACCCCGATGAAGCCGAGGCGGAGGCCGGGTACGGAAAGCGGGAGCAGAGCCGGGCCGGAGCCGGAGCCGCGCGGGGGCCGGAGCGTGGAACGCTGCGGCCGGCGCCAGGAAGCGCCATTGGCCAGTGCTGATCCTTGCCGTCCTACAAACAAGGTGCAATCAAGATCGGCTAAACAAAAGGAAACCGCAAACAAGGTGGAAGTTATCTCTTACTGCAGACGGCGACCACCACGGCTGCTTCCCTCCGCCGCGTCCGCCGCAGGAGCAGGAGCGGAAGCGGAAGAAGGAGTGTGGGTGCCGGCCCGGGCGACCCGCCTCCGGACGTTGGTGATGTAGTCGCCGGTGTTCCCGACGGCCCCGAAACAGATCGAGAAGATGAACAACCGCAAGGGGGCGAGAGATTCAAATCGGGTAAAAGCTATCAAACAGCGCAACTCAAGGGGTTGAGAATCTCACCGTCGGCGCCGGTTGCTGCTTCCCTCCGCCTCGTCCTGAGCAGGACGCTTGTTGCGATCGCCGCCGCTCGCCATTGGTGGTGGTTGGGGTTTTTTGGAGGCTTGAAGGTGGAGAGGAAGTGGAAGAGATTGAGGATGATGGCAACTGCTTGTGCTTGATGTGATGATGGTGGGAGCCGACTGGTCCTATTTATGAACGTGGGAGCCGTGGCGATGACTGCGGGAAAGCCAAGCGACAGGATAGGGTTTCCACACTTATGGGCCGATGTTGAGTTGGGCCGAGCCCATCACTGCTGGCGATTCAGTTACCATACGCTCAGTCGGCTAAATAGCTGATGAGAACTATTCGGCTAAAATGGGCACTTGAGGCAGCAACAGTTACGTTCGGCTGATATACACATCTATGAGTGCAGTCGTAATTGGAAGAGCCGAATAGCAACAGAAGCAGAGAAGAAAGAGAAAAAATGAAGATTATCTACTTTTCAAGAGAAAAGAAATTGTTTTCAAGTATGACAGGGTCAAGCCTAAGTGTCTACATCTTCAAGTACAAGCCAAGCATCTATACATTTAGGAAAGAATTGATAACAAAGCAAGAGCATCAATCTTGATTCGGTTGGCTTCATCAAGAGCTTTTTGGTCCTCTTCTTCGAATCTTGGATGTTGGACAGTTTGCTTTTGATTTGCCGTGTCTCCTTGATAACCGATTGTATTTTGGATTTAGCCGAATCAAGAGATGGCAGATTTGCGAGCTTAGTTTCATGAGACCGAATGTTGGCATTCAGTTGAGCTAATTGAGCTTCGAGTTTGGTTTTTCTTCTCTCATGACCTGCAGCTCGGGTTCTAAGGTGCTCAAGAGGTGCTCGGTTGACTTGATGCCGAGTAGAGCTCCTTGGCTCTTGTTCCTTGGCCACCTTTCTTTTCTCCGAGATCAACTTTGGTGGACATATTCTTGTGTGCTCTCTTGATAGCAAGCAAAGTGATCATCAAGGTGTGATAAAGCATCTATGGCGGCCTTGAGATTAGAGGGAAGCTCTTGATCAATAAGCTATGCTATTTCCCTTATTTTGTCTGAATCTCGGGCCAAAGCAACAATATCCTTTTTCAGAAATGAGATTATATCCTTTAGCTTGGCTTGACTCTCTGATGATAACTGCTGGTTGGAAGAAACTTCATCATCTTTGTCCCCAGCAAACTCTTCAGCGATAAGGGAAAAACTGGCTTGAGGGTGAGTAGTGTCCTGTTGATGAACAAGGAAGGTAGTTTAGCCGAATGATTCAGTTTGAATTGAAAAAATAGCCGAGTGGAGTAAGAATAATACCTCTTCGGCAATTACTTGATCGATTGCCTCCTGAGTAACATCAATGTGTTGGGTGGTTGATGCCACAGTCACTTCAGGATTGACAATATCATGGCTTGATACATTTTGAACTATCAAGGTTGTTGAAACTTGAAGTTCTTGGAGAAGGGGTTCTCCTTGTTCATTTGCCTGATGAGAAAGATTTTCTTCAGCTGCTTCTCCTTGTTCACCTGCTTGATCGCCTGCTTGATGAGGAGGAGTTTCTTCTGCTATTCCTCCTTGATTGTCTGAAAAATATAAGATAAGATTGGTGTATGAACAAAAGGTGAGAGTAACAGATATGAGTACATACCAAGATTGCTAACAGGCTCATTGACATTTGCTTGACCAATAGAAGTATCAGGGGAATTATCCAAGTTCACTACCCTATCAGGACTTTGAGGGTTGGCCTGTACCTGTTGAAAGAGAGTGATGAGTACATTTGCAGATGGAAAATAAAGGGTCAAAAACATCCATACCTGAGGGAGTGGCTTAGCCTTCTTTGATCTTGTTTTCTTGGGAATTGCAGTGTCCTTGATAGGGGAAGAAGGAGTTTTTCTTTTGAGGTCCTTCAGGAGCACCGTATCATCGCGGGTATCTTGTTGAATCTTTGTCGGACTTGGAGCATCATGCCCCGAGCAGCAATAGGGCCAGTCACGATCGAACTTCCTCGGAGGACTTGGAGGAGCATTGTCCTGTTCAAAAGGATGTTTTAGAAACAAAGCAGAGGCATGAAGTAAAAGCAGTCATAAGCATGTACCTCATCATCAGAAGAGAATGAAGGCATTAAAACTTGGCATAAAGGATGGACTTGTGCTCTGAAAATGTGAGAATGCCATTCTTGCCACCAGAGGGTGAATGAAGGATGAGCAGCTTCAATTATCACCAGAGGGTTGGGTTCATATACTGGAAGCTTGCATCCAAGATTGAAGACTTTGTTGGCCTCAGTAATGTTCAGCAATGACTCCCTGGGTCTGATGATGCTTGAAAAATATGGCCTTGGGGGCAATTGACCAAGTCCAAACTGCCTGGCAACCATGTTTGGGTTGTAGAATTCATAAGTTGAACTTATCAGCCGGCCATGATGAAATTCTGCTGGTAGAGCACAGGGCTTGATGAAAGAATTAAAGATGTCCCTGGAATCATCATCTATGCAGCCCAGCTCATAGCTAAATCTGCAGGGGAGAGTTAAATTTTCATTCTCTCTCGTAGGGAAACCGAGATCATGTGGTTGAACCCCTTGTAGAAGATCTTGAAAAGATGGCCCGGGTCCAAGTCAATGGTAATTGAAGATGCGGCTTCTCCATATGTCCGACAAGACTTGTATCTCGGGGTCTTCACCTTCGGCGAAGTTAATTGAAGGGAAGTTCGGGTTGTGAAGATCAACGAGACAATCGATGCATATATAGTTGCAACCACATCCGAAGAAGCCACCATGGTCCATTGACACGGGAGATTTCACCCGATTCCTCATCTCGAACAAGAATCCGATGCATCATATGGTAGAAAGCTCCCGTAGATATTTGCCCAAAGGAATCAATTTGCCTGCGCCAATTCTTCAGCCATCACTATGTGATTCAGAGTGGGCTCATTGGATTTGCCACAGAAGATAAATCTGCATAACCACATGTTCATGAAAGCCCTATACTCTTTATCAGATACAGGGCCAGTTGAAGCATAGGTCTGAACATACTTGGCCCAACCTCCTCCTGATTTAACTGCCTTCTGTGAGCTAGTGCTTTTGTATTTGAAGGGTAGGTTGGTTTGGTGATGTTCGAGACCGGTCATCATGAAAATGTCGATAGAGTAACTGACATTGGGCCATGACCGAAGACAAATGCATTGATAGCATCAGACCAAAAGTGGGAAGCAGCTATCAAGAGGGAGTCATTTCTCGGCATTTCGGCTAAAGAGAGCTCCAAACAATGCTGAATATCTTGAGACTCCCAGAAATCGCTGTTCCTGGATTGCATCCTACGGTACCAATCGCGCCATCCTGTGATTGAAGGAAGGGGCCAGGTCTTGAAAGTATTGGACCATCTGTTTGAAGGAGCAATCCTAGACTTAAATGGGATCCTCAGGGTTTCCTTTTCAATAAAATCCCTCGGATTGAGGTCTCCCGCGGACCAAGAAAAAATGATCCAGACACGCAAGATTGGAGATCGGGATCTCATTCTTCATTTCGTTTAAAAAGAAATTGAAGCGAATGAATCAAAGAGTGCATCTGGAAATTGATTCAAAAGAATTGCCGAATAGGTAAAGCAAATAGGGTTACCTCTAGAAGCTCCTCTTGAGTTCCTGTTGCCATAATGGAGCTGGTTGAAGTCTCCGTCGCCATTGAAGACAGCAACAAGCGCGGATCTCAAGTGGCGGCTGCGGGCGTCGGCGGTGCTGACCTAGACGAAAGGCGCTGATAGTCAATTTCGAAATAAAACCCTTTTATCTCGAAATTGAGGGGGCATGTGTTAACACCAGAATTTGGTCAGGAATATGACAGGTGGACCCGCAAGGAGCAGAGAGAGCAATTCGGCAAATGCATATGCGGTCGGCTAATTTCCGTGTGTTCGGCAAATGGCCAAGCGGTCGGCAACCGTTTCGTTTGAAGGCGGAAAAAGGAAAGGAAGGCGATCGAAAAGGGAAGGAGTCGTAATGGTCAAGGACTCCGATTATGGATAGAGTTAGCGTGTCCGGTCTTTCCAATTTTGTTTAAATAGTTCGTAAGTCCTTAGGACTCATGTTCATCCGGGGTATAAATATAAACCTCGACCATTGTAATAAGGGTTCACAACCAATTCAATACAACCGGCTACGTGCCACCCTTCGAGTCCTTTAGTCGTGTCGTCGAGTTCTTCGAGAGGGCCAATCGATCCGTCGACCTCCGTAAGTCCCGGCAACCTTGTTATCATGTCTAGTATCATGCGGTGGATTTAGATGTGATGCAAGTAGTCTTGTTTGTCTCGACGGGATGGCCGTGCGGCAGGCGTCTGCTTGACAACAGGAAGTCTTTGCTTGTGCTTTGCTTATCTCGACTAGATGGCCGTGCGGCAGGCGTCCGCTTGATAGCTTAGTATAAGCGAGATAGTTATCGGCTCTCTTAGATTTGGCAAGATCTAATAGATTCATTAAGTTATCACGTGTTGCATGCTTTATTTAATGTTTAATTATTTGCAATACTCTTTTGCCCAATCTAGATTGATACTTTTTCGGCTTGTTGATCGTTCTTTTCATGCTTATTCAATATCGAGTAGATCAAGCTCATATAGCCGAATTAGATCGATCTAGATTGTCACGTGTTGTGGGTTCATTCACGTTATATGTAGATAAGCCTTGACAGGACCGGGTACCGTGCGGCAGATGCAGGTCTTTGGGTTACTCTAGAGCTAGTCATCCGGTGGACTAGAGATCAGTTTAATCTGATAGGCTCCTTTTACATGTTACTTGTTTGTTCCTTCTTCATGGACCCCGATTCGGCAATCTTGTTGATACGGTTATGCTTATACATGTAGCGAGTATTTATAGATCTGTTAGGTAATTGCATGCTTTTAGCTCTTTACTGTTAGATTGTATCATGCGGTGGATGGATCTAGTAGTAAGGAGTGGTGTAAATTCATAGCGAGTGGTATCATGCGGTGGATTAGCTTGCTTGGGTTTATGCTCGACGGGTTTATGAAGGCTAGACGTGCGGCAGACTAGTTGGAGTAGCCTATGCATGTGTTATTTAGTAGATTTATATTTATAAGTTACTTATCTTTAGTTATTAGTGCTTGATGATGCTTTAAACCTGAGATATAGTTTGATATGCTTTAATAATTTAATCTTGTTCAAACATGTCTTCATTTACCGTATTCGGCTAGTTCATTCTATTTACATCAATTATGTTACTTTAGCCGAATGAACTGTAAATCTGTTGGCAGATAGCTTCTATAGCTATGTGTCGTCGTAAGTGGCTTCAGGGCCGTAAAGATGGAACTGTCTGGTCTCACCCAGCACGTTCCAGTTATGATCTTACCGTTTTATCCCTTGTCGATTTTCAGGTCAAATCGACTGGCACGCCACCGGATTCAGACACCCGGGCACCCGATTGAAGCTAGGCTTTCTGGCTTGCTGTGTGTGAGACGCAGGGTGGTCACATTTTGCGTCAACACTTTTCAAATTGTTCCCGGAACAGGTCTACCACAACTTTCGAAGAAGTCTTCCCAATGTAGATGTTGTCACTATTCACATGAGTTCCATTTGAGAGATCTTCAGGGATCTATAGATACCACCATATACCATGCACGCGAAGAAGAACATACAATATTTATTTAATGATATATTTTTTGGTAGATATATATAGGCGCCATTCCTAATTATGCATTCACCAAGTATATAATCAATTTTTGTACCCATTAGAGCATCTCCAAAAGTTCATTAAAACAAATCCCTAATTCAGGTTTTTGCAAATAGGAAAAATAGCCCTCTAACGGTTTATTTGCATATCTTCCTAAGAATAAGCACTTGGTAAATCTCTTCCTTAACTCATAGATATATGTATGTGTGCACTCCAACGCTGGTATATATATTCACACAATGCTTGTCCCTCCCAATATATATACTCCCTTTGTCCATAAAATAATGCAATTTTAAGTTTTCGAGAAAGCAAACAGTTCAAATTTTGACTAAATTTATATTATATTTTTTATACAAAATAAGCGTCATTATATTGGTTATAGAATATACTTTTATAATATTTTTTAGAAGACATAATGTTAATACTATTACTATAAATTTGATCAAACTCTGTTACTTTGACTAACGTGCTTTCCATAATTGTACTTTTTTTTTTTTGACAGAGGGAGCATTACCGTGCTTTTATAGTAAACGAAATTGCGACATGCGTACCTTGGAGCGCCATACTATGCCGTGAGATGAGTGGAACAGATGGACGCTCTGGCAGGGGAAAATCCTTGTGTACATGGATCCAGGCAGTCCGGCGATGTAGCAAGGGACTACAGCTACCTGATGCTTCTCCTCCACAGCGGCCAGGCCGCCATGTCCTTGGAGCAGCTGCTGGTCGAGCGACCGGAAGACAAGGTTGAAGTCGTTGCCTGGCAGATCATTCAGAAAGAACTGCACCTCCATGATGGCGCGGCTGCTGCTAGCGTCAAATTCATCTGCCATCCTTGTTTCCTGGACATGGGCGCGAATCGTGTTCATCACCTCGGAGACAACCAGCAGCGTGTTTGGCCCCGACGAGCAAGCCAGGTCAGCTGCCACCATCGTCGTCCCAGTCCCAGGGGAGAGCGACTTGAGCGCCTCCCTGACGGCCTTGTGGAGCTCAGGCCAGGTCTTCATGACGGTCGTCCTCTGCATATCACGTCGCCGTCGCATGGGTGAATGAAAATAAATATAAATATATATACGCATGCATATCAGCTCGAAACTCGAAAGCGTCAGAGCACGAACTTGGAAGCTGGAATTGGCGGCGTAGCTGTTCTCCCCGTCGCCGGTTGCCATGTGGAAATCTCTTTCTACCGTCGTCGCCATCACGGCCGCCGTTTGGTGAAACGCCGAGCTTGGCAAGGGCAGCGGAGCCACCGAGGAAGGACAAGGACGACGGTGAGGTGAGAATCGATCGCCTAGCTTAGAAGTGGTGTGGGGAGAAGCTGCAAGCACAACGAGCTCTTGTGGGAAACATTGCCATTATATTGCTCGTCAGGATCTCGAGTCACGGACCCTGTTGAGTATGTTCCAAATTCATTCCCAAGATAAAGTCCGACTTCGGGACGGAGCGAAGCGGAGACCCGTCGCCGGAGGCTTGGGCCGGAGGGTACATATACCCTTGTTAGGGTTTCACTGGAGTAATCATCTTGTAAGCGTCGCACCGGCGTTGAATCGATACTCTTATTATAGTGAGGAGTGTTTTTTACTAATGCGTCCGTGGTTTTTCCCCTTCAGTATTGGAGGGGTTTTTGACGTTAAATCGTTTCCCCTCTGGTTTGATTGTTGTTTCTTCATCGTTTAATCGTCCTAATCCCAACAGACCTATCTAATAAAAGATCCCACAATATCTGTTTGCCTCCTTTCGAAGAAAAAATCGAGAGTCGCAGCTACTACGGTTTTTTGTTTCTTTCTTTTTTGGCTTGTTTATCGGTTTGTTTAGTGGGGCTCGCACTCCGAATCAATTCTTTTACACAATTTCTATAGTTCAGGCGCTTGAACAGTTTTATCTTTGTCCTTTCATAATATAAAATATAATTTGTTTATTGTAATTTGTGCTAATAAATTTGGACAGTTGGATGGAGATCTGGTGATTGTTATCTGTTGTCTGAACAAATGCTATATTTTAGACACCTGAGTGTCCACCTTCAAGTCCAAATAAATATAATTACTCTGATTAATTAATCCAAACAAAAAGGATTGTTTTGCGTGGTGGATCCCCAAATATGAGTTAGCGAGCATGTATCCGTTTTATTGTTTTTCTTTCCCTTCCAATTCCAGTTATGTGCCCCTCTAGCGTATTAGTATCACTCATGTAGCGTATATTTTAGAGAAATTACATATCTACGAAAGTATGCGTCTATATTTTATATTTTATTTTGTCAACTCCTCTAGTACGTGTTTAGCACGATAGTATCTATCACCACACACTAACACTATAGTTTTCTGTTTAATGACGTGCAAATGCACGGTTAGTAAGCTGTCTGCAACTCACCATTAATTAACCCAATAAAACTAATTACATGATCCCATGGCGCAGCTCGTGCTCCTTGAGTCCTTGTTGCCAACGTCACGTCACTACAAGAAAAGGTGTCATCTTTTGACATCTAATAATTGTCATAATACCTGAAAAATAAGGACAAAGATGAGCATCTATAATGACAACTTATGATGTTTAGGTGCTAAAATCATAACATTATTATGACATTGATTTCAATTGTCACAAACATTTATGACTACTGATTTAACGTGTCTTGCACCTCGCCACATAAGCAACTGCCACGTAGGATGGCTTACTGAGGTGGCAAATATTACAAAATGTCATAAAAATGAATTTGGCATGTTTAAGCCCATGTAGCAGCCAGGCTAAAAATGGAGCAGCCTAATTATTTGGGGCTGATTTTATTTTGCACACCAACCTATTACTTTTGGTCCACACAAGTTTTAGGATAGATTAGTTTTCCTTCTTGTTTTTTGCCCAGCCCACACCTCATTTTTTTCCCTAGTCTTGTTTGGCCTTCTAGATTTTGGGCTGGCCCAATATAGAACATACCACAATCAAAATTTCACGAAATGGAATTTCTTATCTACTGTTTGGTGAACGAATTTAGAATTAGAAAATCATAACATGGGTCATATTCATTAATTAAACTTAGCCACAATTAGAAAAAAATATGGCTTTAGCTTAGAGCTAAGAAACCTTGCATTCTGGAATGAAGCAGGCTAGTAACATGATACATATTTTTTAGAATAGGTAGCATGATACAAACAATTTTGAAGTATGTATATATAGAAACCGTAATTTCCTCTACGTCATATCAGTTATTTGATGGACACCGGCAATGCAAGTGATGAACTCAATGTCCAATTTCAAAGCTCGGACTTCTTCAACATGATCACAATGACAGGACATATGGCCATCCCCTTTCTCAAGGTTCTTTGCAAGGATGGAGGCATACACCACGAACAATTCCTCAATGATATCCTCACCAAAATGATTCATGATCAGTGGCTCAATACCAGCCCTTATAATCTTGGCAACGTTTTCTGCACTGCTGGGACAATTGAGAACAACATCACTATCATAGGCATCCCAATTTGACTCGAAGAGTTTGATGTCTTCAATGTCGAATAGATCATTCTTCTTAATCAATTGTGTCACCTCATCTAGTGATGGTGCATAGTATGGCATGTTGAAGTAGCTTAGTTTCTCCGGTCGGCCCTACAAACCATGTACCCGTATAGGGTTACATCAATGTATTTATAGGAATATTGGATCAAATGTGCCAAAGTAGAACTATCATTTAGCAGTGTTTACTACTAGTAATCTATGCAATTGATATTGATATTTTCATAAGATTTTATTAGTCATTTTTTGTGTTCAACTCATCGTGTGACTGTAATAATGTACCTTATGGACTAGGTATTCAAGAGATTGGGAAAGAATTTCCCAAACGCATGCCACACCCCCTTGCATTGGCATCTCTTCCTGCTTCCGGCCAGCAAATGTTAGTACCATACAGCCACCTAGTGCAAGTTCTTTGTGCCGTAGTGACAAAAATAATTCAAAGTCCTTTTTAAATTGTTCCCGGAACAAGTCTACCGCAACTTTTGGAGTAGTCTTCCCTACGTAGATGTTGTCAGCATTCACATGACTTCCATTTGAATTGTTATGTCTTATATATATTTGTTGCTACTGTATAAGATTTCAACTAGTGAACCATGGCAGTTTGATACCCAAATTTTGCATTTTTGTTCGCAACAGCGAGGTCGATTGGTCTGATGAAAACATTAGGATAGTTTGTGAGATTTTTGCTGATGAAATTCAGAAGGGCAACCGTGCAACAACTCACTTTTGTAAGACTGGGTACAAAAATGTAATCCAGAGGTTCAAAGATGCATGAGAGAGGTGGAAGGAGAGATTTGTAAAAGTGTGATTAAGAGCAGGCGGTTAACTGTAAAATTACCCAATCTCTCCGCGCCCCTTGGATCAACATCCTGTGGTCCAGATTATTAGTTTACAAGTTTGCACGGGATACCTAGTTTGCATAGGATCCGTTGCCGGTTTGCGTATGTGTATTTATAAAGGGGTGTGTCGGGTACCTAGATTAGGGGGTCCTAAATCATGAGGTTTGGAAGTACGCAAAAGACACTTTACTTCCCCCTAATCCCAAAAAGCCAGCCAGAAGAAAATCCCAAAGTCTCCTCCACGCCACGTACTGGGCCGGCCCACGACCGGGCCTGTAAAGGCGCAAAGCCCGCTAACTCGAGAGACGCCCGCTCACCCACTCGAGAAAAGGTGACGGAATCCGCTCGAGCGAACGACCGCTCGAGACGGAAGGTGGAACCCGCTCGAACGAGCGAACCGCTCGAGCCCGCTTTCCATGATCGTTTTCTGTGTACTTCCACATGGCTACAGGGCTCATCACAGTGCGGCGGTACACCTACCCCGCCTAACTCCATGGCTACAGGGCTCGTAATAGTGGAAGGTACGCCGATCACTTCCACCATCCCGCTGCCCATGCCCAGGATTCAAGGATGGCAGGCACCACTGTAACACCACGCCGCGTACTATGCCGCGCACGGCACCCCCTCAAACGCCTTTGTTAACTCTCCGTATCGTCAAACCTGCTGCCCAGTCCCATCGCTCGGGTCGTCGACCCCTCGGGGCGACCTGCAGCCACTCGAGGAATGATGACAGATGTGACCGGTGTACGGGAAGCGCAGTGACTCGTTCACCCCACCTCGACGGCCACTCGACGGGGTTCCCGGGCGGACCATCATCACCCACACCTCGATTACGCCAGCCTACATCAGCAAGGACGAGCAGGTTATCATCACCCACGACTCAAGCGCGTCAACCCGTGTCAGAAGAAGATGGACAGGTCGACGTCAGCCATACTGCTATAGGCTCAAACCGGACCAAAGCCTGCGTCTACCAGCTCGAACCGGACCAAAGAAGGATTCCACAGTACCAGTGACTCGACAGGACGCGCCTGCATAGACGTCACGCTTACGACCGCCCTATCTATCCTGTGATCCTGAGCCTCCCCTTGGCCTATAAAAGGGGACGCCAGGGCTTAGTTTGAGGGTATGCTTTCATGCTTTCACGCACACAGCACACACACACTTCCACACGCTAAGTCTCAGGACTTCTTTGTACTCACCCCGGTGCAAGCACTTCGGTGCGAGATAATACAAGTTCTCCTCCCCCCGCTGGACGTAGGGCCTTCTTTTGCCCGAACCAGGATAAAAATCTTGTGTTCTTCTTGCATCACCATCCGGATTAGGGAGCACGCTTAGAAATTTACTCGTCGGTGTGACACCCCGGGTACGAAACACCGACGGTTGGCACGCCAGGGGTGCTGCGTGTTTTCGCCCCGATTTCCCGCCATTTTCCGGATGGCATCTCCCACTTCATCGCTTCCGTTTGCCACGGTGATCGGTTTGGGAGTTTGGAGTTCGTGTCGCTCGGTACGGGCTACGACATGGCTCGCTCTCGATCGGTGAACCGAGCGGGGACGCACTTCACCCCACGCACCGGGTGGAGTCGTGCGTAGGCCACGCCACCATGGCTCGCCGCCAAGGCACGGGCGCCACCGCCACCAGCTTCATCGCCTACCCACGCAGGTCCCGAGCACACCACTCCACGTGCCATCCCCGGACGCCATGGCACACCCGGTGTAACAACTCCAGTTTTGGCTTAGCTAAGCATTGCATCTCATGAGCATGATCATCACATAAGCATCATTATTGCATTTTGTGTAGCAAATTATTTGAGTGCTTGTTTTAAAATGCAAATAGGGATTTTCAAATTGATGCTAGAAGTCATATTTATGATGCTTTTCTCAAAATGGAGCTTTAACAAAGTTTATGGAGAAAATTATTTGGAGAAACTTTTGTTTTTACCCCAAGTCATGAAAATGAGTTTTAGGGCTTCAAAAATGCCAAAAACAGTTTCCTCATTTTCTAAAAATCAATTTTATATGTATTTTATTTGACCCAAATTTCCATTTTCAAATCTAGGCCGAATTAGTAAAAACTTCCATCATGAAAGTTATTCCTTTCTTAATTTTGAGAAACTTTCATTTTTGGAGCATTTTCAAATTCGCTAGATTTTTGAAACTATGGCCGATCAAACTTTTCAGGTCATTTTTGACGTAGGTGGGACCCACCCCGGCCCACTGTCATCATCCCTCTCCTCCCTTCCTTCGCCGCGCGCCGCCGCCCGCAGCCGATGCGCGTGCTGCGCCCGCTTCCTCGCCTGCGCCCGCCCGAATCGAGTGCCCCTCGCATGCGCACTCGAGCGCCCCTGTCCCCCTCGCCTGCCTCGCCTGCCCCGCTGCCGCCCTGCCGCCATCGCTGCGCCGCCGAGCTGCCACCGCGATGCCGCACGCCGCACCCGGCCAAGCGAGCGCGCCAACTGCTCCACGACGAGGCAATGGGCACGCCACGAGGCACTCGAGCATCCCCGCAGCGACGCTCCGCTTCCTCGCGCCCGCCCGGCGGGCCGACCGCGGGCGCCATCCGCCATGGCCGCGAGCCACTCCGCTCGCGCCGTGACCTCCGGTCCAAATTGGACGCACCCAGCGCCCTTAAAAGCTCCGCCTCACTCGTCCACACACTCGCCCCACCCCAATTCCCTCTCATCCGCCTCAGCTGAGCAAGCCGCGGAGCTCGCCATGGCCGCCGCCGCGAGCCGCTCCGGCTAGCCGCCACCCCGCTCCGTCATTCTCACCCCTGATCGTGTCACCATGATCGCACTACCTTCCTCCACCTTCACCGCGTGACCTTGCTTCGAATCGACCCAAGGTAGTGGCCAATTTGGCCGTCGTCTTCTCCGCTCGCGCGGAGCCGAGCTCCGGCGAGCTCTTCGGCGCGTTGTCCGCGCGTGTCCGTCTTCATCTTCACTCCCTAACGTGTGCACTAGCTCCGCCTTGGCCTAGGCCAGCCCGTAGGCATCTCCTTGCGCGCGCCGAGCCCTTTCTCCGGCGTGCGGCCGGCGAGCGCGCCGCCATATCCGCCGCCGCCGTCGCCCGCCACTTTAGTGCACTAGGGGCCCCATCTTCACCATGGTTGGACTCGCGCGCCGTCCCGAGCACGACGGTGCTACCAGTGTCGCCGGAGGAGCCGCCGTCGGCGAGTTCTCGCCGGTCGGCCGGCGAGGTCAAGTCCCGACCCGCTGACCGGTGGGGCCACCGACCGGGCCCACCCGTCAGCGCCTCGGGCGCATGTGCGCTCGTGTGCGCGGCGCGGGGTATCTGAGTAGGCAGCGCGGCCAGCAGCGTCAGCCGCAGCGGGGGAAAGCCCGGGTGCGCGTAGCATTTTAGGTGTTTTCCGGTTTTTCGAAAATGATTTTAAATTGATTTAAATCTTCCAAAAATCATATCTCACTCATTTTAAGTCCATTTTGGGTGATTCAAATGTCAATATTTTTCTTATAAGGAGCTTTATGCATATAGGGTATTGGTTTATTTTTTCTGAAATACTTTTCTATACAGTTTTATTTAATGCCCTTAAATGCGATATCTTGTTAAATGCATAAGTAATTATAGGTTTATCAGAAAAATGTGAATCTTGTTTTGTTGCTCTAGTTATGAGATGCTTTATCTGTGAAAAATAATAGTTGTATATGTCATGTGTAGAAAATACCTTGTTTTATTATTGTGCTTGCTTTGCTTAGAAGTTAGGAAATTCATAATTAATTATTTATGTAAGGAAAATGCTTGATAATTTTTATGGGGTGTTTATATGCTTATAAGTAGCTGTTAATCACATGAGATCTGTTGTTTGACAATTTTCATAGTACAAAGTATTTTTAGGTCTTGGTTTATTGCTGCCTTATCTTTTTTGTATAGGATAAATGGTTTACTGTTTTGTTTTGGCTTGAAAATTTTATGGTAGGCTTATTGTTACCTAGCTAAGCTACTATAATTTTTGTAGATTTTTCCGAGCAGTCTAGCTATAGGTTGCTGTTGTACCCCGAGTAATCGTCGTCGTTTTTCGTCGAAGTCTAGGTTAATTAGTGTCTTGCTAGACTTAATTAGGGTTACTGAGAAGGTGTAACGTGTTAGGATGATGTTGACTACCTTGTAACTTCATGTTGGGTTCATCATCATCATCAAACGCTTTAATCCCGTATGTGCATTCCCGATACTCATACGCACCGATGCATCATACGGGATTGCGGAAGAAGTGGCGATAGTTCCCGAGGAGCCGGAAGGAGAGGAGCGATAGGGGAGCGATCTTTGCGGGGAGGCAGCAAAGGACAAGGACCCGGACGCCGACTTGCCCGAGTGCCCTAACCATCACCCTAGCTCCTTTGTGAAAGGCAAGCCCCGGAGCATTACTCCTACGAGTTTTCAAAATGTTTTACTTGAGTCATTTACCTATTATGATGCATTAAGTTAATAGGCGTTGGTTGGAACCATTAATGCATAATGAGTACCTTGATCCACACGAATACCTTTACCCTAATTAAGTTCGGGATCGCTTATGCTTAGCACTGCTTAATTAGATCGGTAAAAGACGGATGATTGACCCTCATCCGCGAGGTAGGTGGTTACTACCCTCGGTTGATACTATGGAGATTGGTTTAGAGAACATAACCATGTGGCCATGTTAAATCACGACTAGTCGGAGTTTGTGGTGTGTTAGACCATGGAAGCTCGGCTATGTCACTTAAAGAAATATGACTTTGTACGTCCTCGGATCATGTTGAACAATGCCTCACGAGATAGCATTTGGAAGGATGCGATCATCCGACCGCGAAGCCTTGAGGATGTTTGGGCCGAATTTCAGCGAGAGATGAGTGTATTGCCCACAGGCGCGGTATTAATCCCAGTGGCCGGTCGCACCGGAGGTACCTAGTAGCGGGCATGCCCTGGTGCAATCGTATTTGTTGAAATCCGTGTTTCCACCCGAATAGACCAAGGTGACCGTCACTCGCTCTGGCCGGTGAGTGTGGTTTGTGTGAGGAATACCCGCCAGCTGGTTTGCAATCGATTATAATCGCCATCGTTCCTGGACAGTGAACACTTGACCGAGCAACGCAGACAAATCGCCAATCATTGTGCAAAGTAAGATGGTTATGTTTCTAAAGCTGTTGATCTTTGGTATGCTCAACCCGAAGGATAAGATAGTGTTGATTGATCATATCCTGGAGTTGGAGTAGTACAGGAGCTAATGTAGTGATGACAGGATCCAACCTAAAAGTTGATAAGCTAGAGAGTCCTTTGCCACTAAATGATTATTTAATAAGCTCACCTTTTATTGCAAGTTAAATGAGTCAGCTACCCCACTTATAAAGCCTTGCATACTCCTTGGTGTCACTTTATTTTTATTTATGACGGGTAAGTCTAGCCGAGTACCTTCTTGTACTCGGGGTTTTATTCCCTTGTTGTTGCGAGATGGTGAGATGTTCTATGGCTATTGCCCGACTTGCTTCTTCCTCGCGTATGGGGATGAATAGATCGTGGGCACGATCAATCTATCTATCGTACCTCTATCTTGTTGCCGGATTTGATGTTGGACCAGGCACTATGTTTCAACTAAGTGTGCGTTTGTGAACCAAAACTTTATTTGCTTCCGCAATTTGGATTTGAACTTGGTATTGTAATAACTATTTCGTAACTCCGATGTAATCGACTATTTGTGAACTTATGTACTACTATGAACTGTTGTATGTTGAACTCAATTCGATGCAGGCTGTATTGTGGAAAGTTTGAAATCCTTCGTGATTTCACGGACTACGGGTTGATATAAGCGTCATGTGCTAATTAAGTTGCTTCGGTGGCTCATTAGTACAATAAGTTTATATTAATTGGTCGGTTACATTACGGTAGCATCGGAGCGGGTTCAACGTATTACTTGTTCATACGTATATTTTAAAACTAAAAGAATTTGTTTTACAAACAATAATTACGAACTTATAGCCACTTAATCTCATATATAGGTTTTCAAAGGTGTGTGGTTTTCAAAACTTATATATGTGCCTTGGACCGATCATATCCTTTATGCCCAATTAAGGACTTCGGGTGGCTTATATAAGTACTAACTTGGGGGAATTATTGCATCATATTTTTAATTGTCGCGCTCATACACGACAGTTTTGTATGGGGGCCATTCACTTGATTGGTTGTGTATGGTTCAGATTTGCCTCTACGCCAAGGTAAGTGTGAGCTGTGAGAGCATGATCGGACGCAATGCCGATCTAGGGGAGTGCTTATTGGTGCTAGATTATATACATGTTCACACATGTTTATAAGAAGGTACCCCATGTGAGGGTGTCGTCTTCTCTGATGACTTGTTGGGTAGTATGCACTTGGGAATGGGTGCAAGTAATCGGAGATTTCACCTTGTTCGGAAGGTGCTTGGATTTTTACGTCGCTTGCATTCATGGGATATTGGGCTGAAATGAATCTTCTGCAGGTACACTAACTACGTGAAACGTGTAGCCCGACTAGTTACCGATATATGAGAGCACGTTTTGTATGCCACCGCCTAGACGTTAATAGATAATAAGTTTAGGCAGTGAGGACGTATGGAACGTGCATGCAACATGATTCACATCATTGCTCATGTCATTCATTACATTCTCCTCTTCCCTTATAATTAAATTGTCTCGATTCCGTATCTACATGCTTTAATTATTAAAATTATTGCTCATTGAAAATAAAACTCCTTTTTAGATGGCTCGGACCAAGCAGACCGCCCGCAAGAGTTCGCGTCCACCCCGCCACCGCAAGCTTGCTTCCCGTGGGAGTGCTTCTCTTGTGGTGCGTCGGGTGCCGTCCCACGAGCTCGGGAGGCCGGCACTTTTACGGGAGAAGAGTGGCTTGCCCACTCTCCTCCGGGAGGCTTCGCAGTCGGTTTGGTTACCCTGCGGGCACGAGCCACGGTACTTTGGGACGCTAGTGACCGGAAGAACTATGGCTTTGTTTACGTGGTGGTTGTGGTGCCTCGCTTCGGTCTTGATGAGAAGTGGATTTGGATGGACAGCTAAGGGTGAGGGCATCCTTGCTTTTGATGGTGCTCAGGATGCTGCTTTTCTGTTGCTTGAGAAGATGGTGATGGAGCTGCCTAATGAGGTGCGAGGCTCATCCCTAGTGTTTTTCCTTTGGCTAGCCCCCGCATTGACACGTGGAGCGAGGCTCCGAGGAAATGGCACTAGTGGCTGGACCTCGGGAGGCGGGCGTGGCGGTGCTCGTGCGCAGAGTGTTGTGTTCTCCTTGATGAAGGCGTATGCAGCACAGGAAGACCTTGCTCTCTTCGAGCACGACAAGGTTGGAGCGTGTCGAGAGAGAGAAGGAGGAGCAACGAGGAGATGTACGAGAAGAAGCTTGAGGAGCTCGAGAGGAGTTGGCGATGGCGACGGAGGGACCAGGCTGTTCGGAGAGACAAGATGGCCATGCAGCGGGTCCGGAGCTTCGGGCTAGAGTTGGCGGGACGTGACGCCACTATTCGAAGTTTGGAGACACTTTGGCCCGTACGGTTGGAGAGCGGGATGCAGTCCGGATCGAGGCACGTGGTTTGAGGGCTGCTCGACACACTCTCGGGAGGACTTGCACGAGAAGGAGGTCTACATCGACACCTGCGTGAGGAGCTCTACGCGAGACAAAGCACGGAGAGTGGGTTGAGTCTCGCTCGGTGATCTTTGCTAGTCAGGTGTGCGTTAGTCGTATGCGCCTAGACTAGTGTGTTGGCTAGTGTTAGTCAGATTGTTGTCCTTAGTGGTCCGTTGCGACTCTTTTGTTATGTATGGCTGTTTGTAGGGTACGCTAGTAAGAGTTGGATGTGACCATGGATCACGTTGTTGTAATGCTATGTCATCGTAATGCCATAAGTCCGAGTGTGCGTGTGTCTTTGGCACCCTTGGATATTGTAAGACTCTATGTGATGTTTCGACATAATATTATTAGTGCTTTTTTGTGATGTGGAAAAATGAATTATTGTGCCATGTGTGGTTAATTGTATGAATTAATTTTCCTTCAATTAATTTCGCAAGGCATGATCTATTTATTCGTTTACCCTCAAAAATTCAGCTCCTAATAGTGGGTCAATATTATGGTTGAAACATGCAGATGGCAAACACCCGTTGGGGCATTGGTCGTGGTGGTGACCGTGATGAGGACGAAGAAGCGCATGCTGCACCACACCCTCCTCCTCCCACCGCTGAGCAGTTGTTTGCACAGTTTCTGGGAAGTCAGCGCAACATAGAGCAACTTCTGCATGCCAACTTTGAAGCAAACAACAATCGCCGTCAGGATCATCAGCCTAACCAGTTCAGTGAATTCAAGGACTTCATGGACACCAAGCCCCCAGTGTTCAGGGATGCCCCTGATCCACTCATGGCTGATGCTTGGATCAACACTATGGAGGAAAGGTTCTCTCTGTTGAGGTTATCTGAGGAACTGAAGGCTACCTATGCTGCACACATGTTTGAAGGTGATGCTAGGTTGTGGTGGAACACACATCGCCACACCTTTCCTAAAGGTCAGCCCATCACTTGGGATCAGCTTGTTCATGAATTCCGTGCAACTTATGTTCCGCCCAGTCTTATGGCAATGAAGAAGGCAGAGTTCCATAATTTGACCATGGGGAATCGTTCTGTGAAGGATTATCACCATGCATTCCACAACTTCTCCCGTTATGCCCCTGAGTTTGTGAGTACTGAAGCCAATAAGATTGCTGCTTTTAAGAAGGGTCTCAATACAAAGCTGATGAAGAACATGGGTACTTCTACCCGTGTGACTTTCAATGACTTCTACAATGATTTGTATCGACTCGGGAGAATCGAACAACCCGCATGCCGTCGCTAAGAACCGTAAGAGGGCTAATGAAGGTGGTTCCTCCCAGCCGAGGGCTCCACCTGCATATCGTCCTCCATTTTGCAACCAAGGTTCGGGTTCTAAGTTTAGGCCTCCCCAGAAGAAGAATGTACCTGCTCAGAATCAGCAGAAGTTCTCTAGGCCCTTCAGGATGCCTATGCCTCAGGGAAAACTAGGTCAGGCCAATGCTGCTGGTGCCAAGCCTGGGGCGATGGGACCTTGCTTCAACCGTGGTCGACCGGACACTTCATCAAGCATTGTCCTCTTCCAAAGAAGCAGATGTCCGCTCGTGTGCATCACACATCTTTGGAGGAGATTCTTTCTGGAGAACCCATGACAGCTGGTATGTTCCCTGTGAATTAGATTCCTGCTGCTGTTTTGTTTGATACTTCGGATCATCGCATTCATTTATGAGTCAAGCATTTGCACGAAGCATAGTCAAACCATAAAAGAGTTGAACTTAGAGTTTCGGGTGAGTGCGGGGTGACATCACCACGAAATAGATGGTATTTGATGCAGCCTTGGAGTTAGATCGGTGGAGATTCCGGATGAACTGATTGTTACGCCGGACTAGGTGTGGATGTTATCATAGGAATGAGTTGGATGCATCATTGGGGCGTAGTTTTGGATACCACCAATAGGATAGTGTCTATACGGAAACCTATTAGGGAAGGCACTTTCCAGGTACCCTTACCTCGGAAGATTCAGTTAGAAAATGTGGTATATGCTACTAAAGTGACCCCTTTGCATGAAATTCAGTAGTGTGTGAGTTTTCGGATGTCTTTCCCGATGAGCTTCCGGGTCTCCCACCCGATCGGGAGATTGAGTTCCGCATTGAGTTATTGCGGGAACAGCCCCAATTTCTAAGAGACCCTACCGTATGTCCCACGATGAGTTGAGAGAACTCAAGAAGCAGTTGCAAGAGTTAGCAGATAAGGGTCTCATTCGTCCTAGTGCATTGGAATGGGGTAGTCCCACTATGTTCATAAAGAAGAAGGATCAATCTTTGCGAATGGTCATGGATTACCGCCTACTTAATGCAGTCACAGTCAAGAACAAGTATCCGTTACCACGTATTGATATTGTTTGATCGTTGTCCAAAGCTAAGGTGTTCTCTAAGATTGATGCGAGATCGAGTTACCATCGAGTTAAGATCGAGACCGAGAAGATGTTCCTAAGACCGCATTCTCTACAAGATATGGGTTGTATGAGTACTTGGTTATGTCCTTAGGATTAACCAATGCTCCTGCATACTTTATGTATCTTATGAATTCGGTCTTCATGCCTGAGCTCGATAAGTTTGTGGTGGTGTTTATTGATGATATCCTGATATATTCGGAAAATAACGAAGACCATGCTGTGCATCTCAGGATTGTACTGGTGAGACTGAGGAAGCATAAGTTGTATGCTAAGTTTAGCAAGTGTGAGTTCTGGCTTCGGAAAGTTCAATTTCTTGGACATGTCCTCTCTGATGAAGGAATAACTATGGACCCTAGCAATATAGAGAAGGTATTGAATTAGAAGACACCCAAATCAGTTCATGAAGTACGAGGTTTCCTGGTTTAGCGAGATATTATCGCGAGATTCATTCCCAACTTTTCAAAGATTGCCAAGCCAATGACCAATTTGCTGCGGAAAGAGCACAAGTTCGCTTGGATTTAAGAGTGTGAAACGGCTTTACGCACCTGCGGGAAATGTTGACCACTGCTCCTGTTCTAGCACAACCGGATATCGAGAAGCCGTTTGATGTATATTGTGATGCTTCCAAGATAGGTTTGGGATGTGTGCTTATGCAAGAAGGAAGAGTCATAGCTTATGCCTCTCGGCAGTTGAAGAAACATGAAGTGAATTACCCTACTCATGATCTAGAGCTTGCTGCTGTAGTGCATGCATTGAAGATCTGGAGACATTACCTCCTTGGAAACACTTGCAATGTGTTTGAGATCATAAGAGCCCGAAATACATCTTTACCAGGAAGACTTGAACATGAGGCAACGTAGATGGTTGGAATTGATCAAGGATTACAATTTGCAGTTGCAGTACCACCCTGGTAAGGCCAATGTAGTGGCCGATGCCTTGAGTCGGAAGGCACAGTGTGATGCTCTTCCGTCAGAGCTGGTAGAAGGTCATAATCTTATGCACCCTGTGATCTTGAACAATATTCGAATCAGTTGTGAGTTGGAAGATAAAATTAAGGAAGGTCAAAAGTTAGACAGTACCATCGCAGGGATTAAGAAGAGGATCAAAAGCATGCCATCTCAGTTCTTCAAGGAAGATGATCAAGGAGTCTTGTGGTACGATAAGCGTCTAGTTGTACCACAGGACAAGGAACTCAGAAAGCGAGATCATGGACGAAGCTCATTTGTCCAAGTTATCTATGCATCCGGTAGCATTAAGATGTTTCATGATCTAAACGTCGGTTTGGTGGTCTCACATGAAAAGGGATGTTGCGGAGTATGTAGCCGTGTGTGATACCTGTTGTAGGGTGAAGGCTGTTCATACTTCAGCCGTTGCCAATACCAGAATGGAAGTGGGAATGTATTAGTATGGATTTCATCACTGGATTACCCACTACACCCAAGGGTCATGATTCTATTTGAGTCATAGTGGATCGCTTAACCAAGTCTGCACATTTCATACCTGTTCATACAACATATCGTCCACATCAGTATGCTGAAATCTATATCCAACAGATTGTCAGGTTGCATGGTGTACCTAAGGAGATAGTGTCTGATAGAGGACCGTAGTTTGTGGCTCATTTTTGGGATCAGTTGCAGAAGGGTTTGGACACACAATTATTGCACAGTACTGCTTATCATCCTCAGACTTCAGGCCAGACTGAAAGAGTGAATCGGATTTTAGAAGATCTATTGCGTGCTTGTGTTCTGTCCTGGAAAGGTTCATGGGAAAGGTGGTTGCCGTTAGCAGAGTTCTCTTATAACAATAGCTACCAAGAGAGTATAAAGATGTCACCTTTTGAGGCCTTGTATGGAAGGAGTTGCAGAACCCCTGCTAGTTGGGTTGAGACGGGAGATAGACGATACTATGGTATTGATCTAATTAAAGAAGCAGAAGAGCAAGTCAAGCTTATTCGACAGCATATTGCAGCCGCACAGTCCCGACAGAAAAGTCATGCTGACCAGAAGAGACGGACAGTAACATTTCAAGTTGGAGACCATGTGTATCTGAAAGTGTCCCCTATGAAGCGAGTGCAACGTTTTGGTGTAAAAAGGAAGTTAGCACCTCGGTATGTAGGACCTTTCAAAATCATAGAGCGAAAGGACATGTGGCCTACAAACTTGAGTTACCCGAAGAAATGAGTGCTGTTTTCCCTGTGTTCCATGTATCTCAACTCAAGAAGTGTGTGCGACTCCCAAAATAAAAGATTAAGATGACAGATATCAAACTGCAGCCAGACTTGACCTATGAGGAGAAGCCAGTAAAGTTGTTGGATGTTAAAGAGAGGGTGACACGGAACAAAACAGTCATAACGTACAAGGTGTGTTGGAGTCATCATGATGATCTGGATGCTACTTGGGAGACCGAGGCCTATCTTAAAGACGCTTACCCGTGTTTTCATAAGCAATGGTTAGTCCGCTCAAATCTCGGGGCGAGATTTCTTTAAGGGGGTAGTTGTAACAACTCCTTTGGCTTAGCTAAGCATTGCAGCTCATGAGCATGATCATCACATAAGCATCATTATTGCATTTTGTGTAGCAAATTATCGAGTGCTTGTTTTAAAATGCAAATAGGGATTTTCAAATTGATGCTAGAAGTCATATTTATGATGCTTTTCTCGAATAGAGCTTTAACAAAGTTTATGGAGAAAATTATTTGGAGAAACTTTTGTTTTTACCCCAAGTCATGAAAATGAGTTTTAGGGCTTCAAAAATGCCAAAAACAGTTTCCTCATTTTCTAAAAATCAATTTTATATGTATTTTATTTGACCCAAATTTCCATTTTCAAATCTAGGCTGAATTAGCAAAAACTTCCTTCATGAAAGTTATTCCTTTCTTAATTTTGAGAAGCTTTCATTTTTGGAGCATTTTCAAATTTGCTAGATTTTGAAACTATGGCCGTCAAACTTTTCAGGTCATTTTTGACCGGGGTGGGACCCACCCCGGGCCCACCTGTCATCATCCCTCTCCTCCCTTCCCCTTCTGCTTCGCGCGCAGGCCGCCGCAGAGCCGCAGCGATGCCGCTGCTACCTCGCTTCCTCGCCTGCGCCCGCCCGAATCGAGTGCCCCTCGCGTGCGCACTCGAGCGCCCCTGTCCCCCTCGCCTGCCTCGCCTGCCCCGCTGCCGCCCTGCCGCCATCGCTCTGCCGCCGTGCTGCCACCGCGATGCCGCACGCCGCACCCGGCCAAGCGAGCGCGCCAACTGCTCCACGACGAGGCAATGGGCACGCCACGAGGCACTCGAGCATCCCCGTAGCGACGCTCCGCTTCCTCGCTGCCCCGCTTCGCCGCTTCGCCGCTGACCGCCTGGCGCCATCCGCCATGGCCGCCGAGCCACTCCGCTCGCGCCCGTGACCTCCCGGTCCAAATTGGACGCACCCAGCGCCCTTAAAAGCTTCGCCTCACTCGTCCACACACTCGCCCCACCCCAATTCCCTCTCATCCGCCTCGCCCGAGCAAGCCGCGGAGCTCGCCATGGCCGCCGCCGCGAGCCGCTCCGGCTAGCCGCCACCCCGCTCCGTCATTCTCACCCCTGAGCACGTCACCGTGATCGCACTACCTTCCTCCACCTTCACCGCGTGACCTTGCTTCGAATCGACCCAAGGTAGTGGCCAATTTGGCCGTCGTCTTTTCCGCCTGCGGGAGCCGAGCTCCGGCGAGCTCTTCGGTGCCGTTGTCCGCGCGTGTCCGTGTTTATCTTTACTCCCTAACATGCGCACTAGCTCCGCCTTGGCCTAGGCCAGCCCGTAGGCATCTCCTTGCGCGCCGCCGAGCTCTGCTCCGGCGTGCAGCCGGCGAGCCGCGCCGCCATCTCGCCGCTGGCCGTCGCGCCTGCCACTTTAGTGCACTAGGGGCCCCATCTTCACCATGGTTGGACTCGCTGGCCGCCGTCCCGAGCACGACGGTGCTACCAGTGTCGCTGGAGGAGCCGCCGTCGGCGAGTTCTCGCCGGTCGGCCGGCAAGGTCCCGTCCCGACCCGCTGACCGGTGGGGCCACCGACCGGGCCCACCCGTCAGCGCCTCGGGCGCATGTGCGCTCTGTGTGCGCAGCGCGGGGTACGCGTAGCAGCACGGCCCGCGCGTCAGCCGCAGCGGGGGAAAGCCCCGGGTGCGCGTAGCATTTTAGGTGTTTTCCGGTTTTCAAAAATGATTTTAAATTGATTTAAATCTTCCAAAAATCATATCTCACTCATTTTAAGTCCATTTTGGGTGATTCAAATGTCAATATTTTTCTTATAAGGAGCTTTATGCATGTAGGGTATTGGTTTATTTTTTGAAATACTTTTTCGTACCGTTTTATTTAATGCCCTTAAATGCCGATATCTTGTTAAATGCATAAGTAATTATAGGTTTATCGAAAAATGTGAATCTTGTTTTGTTGCTCTAGTTATGAGATGCTTTATCTGTGAAAAATAATAGTTGTATATGTCATGTGTAGAAAATACCTTGTTTTATTATTGTGCTTGCTTTGCTTAGAAGTTAGGAAATTCATAATTAATTATTTATGTAAGGAAAATGCTTGATAATTTTTATGGGGTGTTTCTATGCTTATAAGTAGTGTTAATCACATGAGATCTGTTGTTTGACACTTTTCATAGTACAAAGTATTTTTAGGTCTTGGTTTATTGCTGCCTTGTCTTTTTTGTATAGGATAAATGGTGAAACATCCTCAATTTTCCACGAAGGGAAAATCTCACAGAACGATATACATCAGTCGATAATCAATTCTATACCTCGAAATATAAATCTACAGAGTACAAGTAGAGGGGTTTACAATAATATTTACAACGCCACAAGGCGGATACAAGTATATCTAACATCGGAAATGGCTTGAGAAGGCGGAAGTAACACGGAAGCAACTTCAAACTCCAACTTGAGCGCAGCACGAGACCTTCTAATCCGTTTGACATCACCGAGAAGCGGGAAAATCTGCACACCGCGATGTGTGCGTGCCATGGTCAAGCACCGAAAGAGCTTTAGTGGAAAAGAGAAATAAAGGGATCCGGCGATCCTATAATTTGGCCGTGGTTTGCATCCTAGCGCATGCGAAGTAGCGATAAATAGTAGCAATAATAATAATATAGTCAAGTTTAACACATTTCCATTCCCACACACATCCATCCATCCATCCATCATCACATCCATCCCAAAACCATCATCTCACCTCCATCACCACATCTCACACTCATGTCGGCGGCACCAACTCCCTCTCGGTCTGTCGGCGGCCCGCAGCCCCATCCCAGGCTCGCGACCGGAATGCTCGGGGAAGGTAGAACACTCCTCTCCTATCTAGTGAAGCAGAACACAGGACAGGTCCATAGCTGACAAGTCAGCATATGTATCGATCGATCAACCAAGAACACACCTCTGGGGAGGCTGAAACTGTGAAGTCATGACCTCGTGCCATGTTTCGTACCTCATGATCGTCTCGGAAGGGTGTGAGTACTCGCCACCCGTACCTCCCTACACTTCTCGCCTAGCAGTAGTGGCATCGCGCTACTAAGTAGTCCAGCCGTCTCCCCATTACAAGGAACGTGTGGTCTGTAAAGGAGTCCTGAAAAAACTAAGTACTAGTAAGTCCTTAGGGATGACCAAACCGGGATGTCTCCAACAGGGTTACCGTTCGGGTGCCATCCCGACACCACGTGCCACCACAAGACCTCCTCCCCGAGCGGCCCACGACAAGCCCACACTCGGGGGTTTCCCCAACCACAAGTATACCCGCCACAGTATCCGCACGGGAATGTCCAGTCCATCCTGGGGCAAGACTCGCTCCATAAGCTCATCGTATATCCCGGCTCGGTCGACTCAACCCTCACCCTCCACGCACCCAAGTCACACTCGCAGAACCACCGAATCTCACCAAGTCCACCAAGGCCGGCATCCCAAGCCAAAACCATTCCCGAGGGGTTCACCACCCGCATCACATCACGGATCCAATGCGAAGTGGAGTAATAAGTATGGTGATATAAAGTGCAAGCAAGCGAGAAAGGTGGCAATAATAATATAAGTGCGAGCGCAAAGGCTGGGTAACATGGTGAAGGGTTTTCAATCAAGGGATATAAATGGCTCAGGCAATAGCATGCATCATATACTAGCAAAGGAATAAATATAAAGAGCTAGCAATTCTATTAATTATGCAATGTCTAACAGGATTCTCTAAAAGAAGGTGCTGCCATGACACCTGCGATGTCGAGGAAGTAGTGGTACAAATCCAACCGTAGTCGTACAAGTCCTCCGTCAGATGTAGTCGATCAGCGGGGCTCCTCCTCCTCCTAAATCGACTGTGTAATCGAGACATAATAGTCGCGTTAGCGACTCCTATAGAATCCACAAAGAACCAAATGAATATCGAAAAGATTCAAATGCACTCAAACATAGGTTCACTGTGTAAGGCTCGATTTTAGATGAATTTCGATATAAAGATCATCATTTTTGGAGCTCGTATGAATTAGTTATGAATTTTCGAAGTTTATACAATATTCTAAAAAGAAAAGGGCTGAATTATCCATAGGCCGACACGTGGCGGATCCGGTTGGTCCACTTGGCTGGCCGGCGTGGACCGACATGTGGGCCGAGGTGACGTCACGGATGACATCATCGTTGACCGGGTCAACTCAAATGGGCCCCGAACGGGCCGCGCGCAGGCCGACACGGGGGCCGGGTCATGGGCCGGATGGGCCGGGCCAAGCCCGCCACGTGTCCGTGCGTTGTTCTTCCACGTCACTATATGGATCCAGGGCGGGCTCTTACTGGGCCGAGTCTACGGGTGTATCCCCATTGCTGGCTCACGGTGGACTCGACTCAGCGAGTCCATGGATCATAGTGTGGTGCGTCATGGACATGGTCTAGGCTGCGTCTCATCCACACGGTCTATGTGCACCAAGTTCACGGGGGTGTGGCAGCAGGGTCCGTCAGTTCACCAGTTCGGCCCACGGTGGACAGGAGCGCGTGGGTCTGGTGTCAGCCTCATGGTCCACAAGGACCGTGTCCAAGTTCCACACGGTGATTCTATCTTCTTCCCCAATTCCTCTCGTCTCCCTCTGGTTCGCTACGGGCATGGCCGTCGGCGGCAAGGTTGCTCGCCGGGGCGCCATGGTGGTTCCTGGTCCCGTCTATCGTGCGCATCAGCACTCCTAGGACGCGGTGGTTACCTCCACGGTTCCCTGTCGTCAAGGCGGGCATGGCAAATCGGTGAGGGGCGGCGAGGACGCGACGAGCGGCGGCGGCATGGCTGCACGCCAAGGTGCCATGGTGGGTTTCCAACCAAACCGACGAGCGCGTCGGCGGTGTGGTAGCTTGTCCATCATATCCAGGTTACCAGGGCGGTCCAGGGGTCTTCCCTACGCTGCTAGCCATGGTGGCGGTAGCACAGTGGCACGGCGGCGTCAGCGTGCACCGAGGAGGGCAACAAAAGGGGTCGCGGCTCCAATTGATGCTGCAGCTCTTCGATTGGAGGCTTAGGACATCTGCTCGGCTCGCCGACGGCGGCCAAATTCCACGGCGGCGCTCGTGCGAGAGGCGAGCTCGCGGCGGAGCTCTGGCGTGGCGTTGCTGCAGCGTCCAGGGCTGCGCTAGGTCCTTCTGTCCACATCAATCATACGATCGGGCGTTCAAGGTCTCAGGGAGTCCGTTTGGTACATCGGTGGCGCTCCATCGGCTTCGACGAAGCTCGCTTGGCTCGGCGGCGCTCCAGAGCACGCCGACGGCGGCAAGATCTGGAGAGACAGGGCGTCCGGGGTCATCTTTGGCCTCCAGCGTGCGCATGAGGTGCCTCGCGATGAGGCGCGTCCAACGGTGGTGGTCTAGAGGTCCATGGGTTCAAGGAGAGGACAGGGTAGTGCTTCGCCGTGGCAAGGTATGGCCGCGGCGAGCGGCATGGCGGACTTGACCACGCCGGCGTCATGGACACCGGTGGTTCGATCTGGCTAGGCTAGTCACCGTGTGTGTGTAGCGTGCGTGTCCTGGAGCGGCAGCGCTCCGTCGCAGCGTCGGTTCCGGTGCGGAAGCACGACGGCGACCATGGCAAGTCCGGCAGATGGGAAAACAGTGCGGCGGTGCTCACCGAGTCGTGTAGGCGAGCAAGAGCGCGGTGCGGTGTAGTCGTAGGCGAGCTCGCGGTACTCTTCTCTCCGGCGTGGCCTCCTTCTTCTTCTCCGGCGAACTCCTCCTGCTCCGAGTCTGGCGGCGTGCGGCTCCGGCGAGGCGTGCACCGGTGCACCACGTCCCTTCTTTCTCCCCTCTCTCCGCCTCCTCTCTCCTCCTTCCTCTCCGACTTCTCCTCCCTCGGGCGTGGTTGGTGCCGAATTGGCTAGCCTCCGGGGCGGCGGCAGTGGCTAGGAACCCTAGAGCACCCGAGGTGCTCCTCTTATAGGCGGCGGCAGAAAGCAGAGCTCGCAGCGGACGGTGATCAGAGCATTGGCGCGATCAAGTGGCCAAGGGGTGCTCGAGCTGTCGCTTTCGGGGTCGCGCGGGTCCCAGACGTCATTGAGAAGCGCCAATTTGGCTTCGCGGGCAAGGAAACGCAGGCGATAGGGGAACATGATCACGGCTTTGCCATGGGGTGTCAGAGCGGGAGCGCGCGTGTGAGAGGAAAATTCCCACGCCGTGGGCGTGTTCTTGTTGGCCTGTCGGCTCCAGCTGGCGCGCACAACGATCGTTGATGCACTGGAGCCACGAATCGAACGGGGGAGGAAGGTGGCGTGACGGCGACGCGTTGTCCTCTCGGTCAAAAAGCAGAGCATGGGAGCAGGTGAGGATTATGACAGGCGGGGCCCTGCTGTAAGTGGCTCGGTTGGTAAATGCGTGGGTATCTGGCTTTGTCGCGACGCGGGGGCGGCTCGTTCTGTTGGTGGCCGAGCTGGGCCGGTTCGTGGGCCGATCCGTCCAGGTGAAAGGCCGAGAAGGGAAAAGAAAAAGAGGAAGCAGGTCGGGCCGGTGCTGTTGGTCTGCTGGGCCGGTTGCTTGTGGGAAATAGAAAAGGAGGACAAGGAGGTTAGCAGGCTGGGATTGTTTAGTGGGCCGAATTGGCCACGGTTATTTCCTTTCCTTTTCTTTATTCTTTTCTGTTTTGGTTTTTCATGTGTATATGTAAGCATATATTAGATGCCTTGCCATGTGTGTGAATATCTCATGGGGGTCTTAGGTGGTCATAGGATAGGTTGGGGTATTATTCCCCATAACTTTAGTATATTTATTTATTATATAAATAAATATGTGTTGTTGATTTATTAATCAATACAATGGAAAATCCAATAAAATCCAAATCAATCATGTTGCATATCATGTTATTAGTGCTAGTGTGATCCAAACATATTTGTGACTTGATGTTATAATGCCTAGATAAGGTGATGTCCTAGCATGGATCCACTAGTGTATAAATTAGATATGTCCTAGCAGGTAGGTCACTATATGAATGGCAAGATAGTGATCAACTAGGTTACACGCCTAAGGTTACGATGCATCCCTCTAACTTGGCATCTTAAGTAGGCGGTCTCCCTATGGTAGTCTAGTGGGATTTATACACTAGGGTAGTTAAGTCACATGTGATGCTATTATATTATGGTGATTACCAACTAGTCATGAGTGCTATTCGTGCAACTAGGTAGGGTTATCTACAAGACAAGCAACAAACATGGGTTTGTTTAGAAAAAATTTTATAGTTGGGATTTTTGTGTTTGGTGAATTTTTCGGGTTGTTACAAATGGTTTACTGTTTTGGCTTGAAAATTTTATGGTAGGCTTATTGTTACCTAGCTAAGCTACTGTAATTTTTGTAGATTTTTCCGAGCAGTCTAGCTATAGGTTGCTGTTGTACCCCGAGTAATCGTCGTCGTTTTTTCGTCGAAGTCTAGGTTAATTAGTGTCTTGCTAGACTTAATTAGGGTTCTGAGAAGGTGTAACGTGTTAGGATGATGTTGACTACCTTATAACTTCATGTTGGGTTCATCATCATCATCAAACGCTTTAATCCTGTATTGCATTCCCGATACTCATACGCACCGATGCATCATACAGGATTGCCGGAAGAAGTGACGCCAGTAGTTCCCGAGGAGCCGGAAGGAGAGGAGCAGCAGGGAGCAGTGCTGCAGGAGGCAGCAAAGGACGAGGACCCGGACACTGACTTGCCTAAGTGCCCTAACCATCACCCTAGCTCCTTTGTGAAAGGCAAGCCCCGGAGCATTACTCCTACAGTTTTCAAAATGTTTTACTTGAGTCATTTACCTATTATGATGCATTAAGTTAATAGGCATTGGTTGGAACCATTAATGCATAATGAGTACCTTGATCCACCTGAATACCTTTACCCTAATTAAGTTCAGGATCGCGCTTATGCTTAGCACTGCTTAATTAGATCGGTAAAAGACGGATGATTGACCCTCATCCGCGAGGTAGGTGGTTACTACCCTCTGGTTGATACTATGGAGATTGGTTTAGAGAACATAACCATGTGGCCATGTTAAATCACGACTAGTCGAGTTTGTGGTGTGTTAGACCATGGAAGCTCCGGCTATGTCACTTAAAGAAATATGACTTTGTACGTCCTCGAGATCATGTTGAACAATGCCTCACGAGATATCGGAAGGATGCGATCATCCGACCGCGAAGCCTTGAGGATGTTTGGGCCGGAATTTCAGCGAGAGATGACCGTATTGCCACAGCGCGGTATTAATCCCAAGTGGCCGGCCGCACCGGAGGTACCCGGTAGCCGGGCATGCCCGGTGTAATCGTATTTGTTGAAATCCGTGTTTCCACCCGAATAGACCAAGGTGACCGTCACTCGCTCCGTCGGCGAGTGTGGTTTGTGTGAGGAATACCCGCCACCGGTTTGCAATCGATTATAATCACCATCGTTCCGGACGGTGAACACTTGACCGAGCGGCACCTGCCGCCAATCATTGTGCAAAGTAAGATGGTTATGTTTCTAAAGTTGTTGATCTTGGTATGCTCAACTTTGAAGGATAAGATAGTGTCGATTGATCATATCCCGGGAGTTGGAGTAGTACGGGGAGCTAATGTAGTGATGACAGGATCCAACCTAAAAGATGATAAGCTAGAGAGTCCTTTGCCACTAAATGATTATTTAATAAGCTCACCTTTTATTGCAAGTTAAATGAGTCAGCTACCCCACTTATAAAGCCTTGCATACTCCTTGGTGTCACTTTATTTTCATTTATGACGGGTAAGTCTAGCCGAGTACCTTCTTGTACTCGTGGTTTTATTCCCTTGTTGTTGCGAGATGGTGAGATGTTCTATGGCTATTGCCCGACTTGCTTCTTCCCCGCGTATGGGGATGAATAGATCGTGGGCACGATCAATCTATCTATCGTACCTCTATGCTGTTGCCGGATTTGATGTTGGACCAGGCACTATGTTTCAACTAAGTGTGCGTTTGTGAACCAAAACTTTATTTTCTTCCGCAATTTGGATTTGAACTTGGTACTGTAATAACTATTTCGTAACTCCGATGTAATCGACTATTTGTGAACTTATGTACTACTATGAACTGTTGTATGTTGAACTCAATTCGGTCTGGGCTGTATTGTGGAAAGTTTGAAATCCTTCGTGATTTTACGGACTACCGGGTTGATATAAGCGTCATGTGCTAATTAAGTTGCTTCGGTGGCTCATTAGTACAATAAGTTTATATTAATTGGTCGGTTCTGTTACACCCAGCTGGGGCGCCAGGCGCACGACGGGGGACAGCACGTAGGCAGGTGGCTCTCGACGCAAACCCCGACTTCACGTTCGCCATGCGTTCACCGAGAGAGCCCGGCGTGGCACCTCGAGCGCGCGCACGGCCGACGTCGCCCAACTTCTTGCTGCACGGGCTCTATCAAGCTCGTCGCGGGCTCCCATTTGGACTCACCAATGCCGCCACCACGTACGCCAATGAGATCCAGTCAGCCATGGGGCCGCAAGAGGAGAGCCCTGGCCCCCTCTTGCATGCCGCCATGAACTTGGAGATCGTGTGGCCAGCGTCGGTGGACCGCGGGTTCGACAGGGCGCCTGGCTCGCAACGCAACATCACGGTCGGGAATATGCGCCGTTGGATCGAGGAGGAGAGCACGGGAAGGCCCTGGACACCGTCTGGTGCCGACCCCGACTCCGATGACTCAGATTCAGGATGCTATGACCCGGCTCGTGAGTGTTTTCATCTAGAGGATGACGTTGAAAGTCCCTAGTTTGGTTTTGGCTAATTGATGAAACCTAGGACTAACCTTGTTTATCTAAGTGGTTGATTTAGAGAAAGGTTGTCCTCATGATGAGCATATTGAATATGAAGCATGACACGTGTCATGTGATCAAAGATGAAGATCAAGATGATGCTTGGCTCCATGGACCGGTGTTGAAGGTGAAGGGCTAGTCGAGGCTTCGGAGTGAAGGACCATGCGATGGTGAAGCTCGGGCAAGACTAGGCGCCGATGGACCGATGCACAGTGAAGGGCAAGTGAAGTCAGGATCGATGGATCGAGACGGTCACATGATGGTGTGAAGCGTTCATATCATTTGGAGGAACAAAATGGGCTCAAGGCAAAGGTATAACCTATAGGGCCATTTTGTTTTGCACTCAAGACACCATAGAGGGTGTGAGTGGTTTACGATCGATAGCCGCACTATTAAGAGGGGAAGTCTTATCGGCTATTCGACGCACGGGTGCCACTAGGTGAATTCACGAAGTGCATTGCATGTAGGGCCTAGTGAGCTAACCTAACCTTTGGGAAATGTTTGTGAAAAGCTAACACACAAGCACATGGAGATGTACACTTGGTGGTGTTGGCACATTTACAAAGGTGGCATTTAAGCGAGCTGTGGTTTGCAGGGTAGAGATGGGTTTGGGTCCCTCTCAAGCTCGGCGGGATTCGGCGCTTTCGGGAAAAATGGATGCATATTTTCTATTGCGCCGAATGCAAAATTTGGTTGAAATCATGCTATCTCCGTTGTTCAAGTTGGTATACTTGTTGGATAGCATGTCTGAAAACTTGGTTCGACGTCACGGCGAAAGGCAGCATCTGCAGGAGGCACCGGACGCGCCTTGGGCAGGCGCCGGACGCGTCCGACGCATTGTGGCCTGGCTTGTGCTGATGGCTGACATGGTCGGAGCGATGGACTCGCGGCGGACGCACGTGGCGGACGCGGGCTAATCACTGTGCTGAGTCCGGCGAGTGCTGAGCCTCGGCATGACGCTGGCTGGCGGGCAGAAGGCGGCGGACGCGCAGGTGTCGCGTCCGACGCGCGCCGGACGCCGAACAGAAAGTTCCAGGGCGCGGCTCTGGAACCAGACGCACACGTGGTGGGACGAGATTGAACGCGGAGCCAACGGTCGACTTGGCTCGCGCGCGAGGAAGAAGCGCCGGACGCGTCCGGCGGTTTGCGGCAGACGCGTCCGGCGCGTGCTGCTCGGCCTCCCGAGGGGGTAACGGTCACATTTGTTTGAGGGGTTATAAATAGAAGGTGGCCGGCCCTTGGGGAGCTCTCTTGGCCATTTCTCATCCCTTGTGCATTCTTTGAGCTAAGAGACTCTCTCCCACTCTTCTCCCTTGCTTGGTTGTTCATCCTAAGAGAGATTGAGTGAATCACCTAGTGCATTGCATTGCTTGAGGGCATCTAGTGGCACTTGTGGGTGGTTTAGCCGGTGGATTTCTTGTTACTCTTGGAGAGTACCGCTCCTAGCCGGCTTGGAGATTGTTGGAGGCGTTGGCAAGAGAAGGTGATTGTTCTTGGCCATCTCCGGTTGCTTGTGAGAGGTTTGAGCTCACCTCGTGGGGATCACAAAGAGCATCCTAGTGGATTCGCGTGTCGTTGAGTACCTCGCTTGAGAGTGGGTCTTGCGGTGCCTTGCGGGGCGAGCCTTGAGGGGCTAGTGACTTGAGGGTCACACCAAAGAACCGTCTAGGTGTTGGTCGACACAACCGGTGACGTAGCTTGGCGGTGCCCAAGTGAACACCGGGTGAACAAAAACAATTGTGTTCATCTTTGTTCCGGTGATTGGTCTTCGATTGTGTGTTGCCATTGTGATTGATTGTTCATCTCCTTGGTGATTGGCAACCTCGACTCGACACGTCGGTATAACAAGCTCCTACCCTCTCTTGCATTTCTTTTGATTACATTCTTGCAAAGTAGAATTGCTTGCGTGGTCGGTCGGGAACCACATCTTGTGTAGACTAAATCCCGTGGGTAGAATTGCTTGTGTGGTCGGTCGGGAACCACTCCTTGTGTAGATTAAATCCCATGGGTAGAACTCTTGATCACTAGCGGTAGCTATTGTTTGTGCTAGTGATCACCTACTAGAATTGTTTGGATAGGAGGCTTGCAACATCTAGTAGGCTAAGCAAAACTTGTTTTCCGCCGTTTGTGTATCTAACGAAGTTTGCTTAGTGAGTTTGTAGAATTTTTTATAGGCTATTCACCCCCCTCTAGCCATCTAGGACCTTACAAGTGGTATCGGAGCCGAGGTCACCGTTTTTGTGCAAGGCTTAACATCCTACGGTGTTAAGATGGCTCAAATTGTGTTCAACCATGTTGGGGGCAAACCGCCTATGTTTGATGGAGTTAGTTCTTTTGATCATTGGAAGAGTAAGATGATCATGTATCTTGGTTCAATACAAGAGAGGGTCTTGCAAGTTACATTGCATGACTATGCTATTCTTGATAATGATCATCTCACCGATGAAGATAGAGCCAACATCACTTGCAATAGAATGGCTCTCAACACCCTATACAATGGCATTGATACAAAGGTGTTTGAGGGGATCAAGGATTTGGAACTTGCAAGTGAAGTGTGGACTAGGTTGGGTGAGACCTATGAGGGCACCAAGGTTGTGAAGAGTGCCAAGCTATATGGACTCAAGAGTGAGTTCGAGAACTTCAAGAAGAAAGAGGATGAAACAATCATTGAAATGTTTCATCGCTTACAAGTCACTTTGTAAATGATCTCAAGAGTTTGGGGCACAAGACAAAAGATGAAGATTTTTGTCACAAGTTCTTGATTTGCTTGCCGAGGAGCTTCAAGATGTTGAAGCTTATGCTACAAAGAGATGGGCTTGAAGCTAAGAAGCCAAATGATTTGCTTGGTGAAGTCTTGACATATGACAAATTTGATCAAGATGATGAGAAGGTAGAAGAGGAGAAGAAGAAGAAGACCGTGGCATTCCAAGCCACATCCTCCAAGGGCAAAGCACCAATCTTTGAAGAAGAAGAAACCAATGAGGAAGATGGTGACTTTGAGATTGATGATGAGGCACTTGCTCTTGTGGTGAAGAAGATGGGACACATGTTCATCAAGAGAAGAGGCTTCAAGAGAAACAACTTCAAGAAGCAAGAGCAACCAAGAAAGTGCTTCAATTGTGATAGCACCGAGCATCTACAAGCCGAATGCCCATATGAGAAGAAGAAGAACTACAACAAGGGCAAGTTTGAGAAGAAGAAGCATGAGGCCAAGATGACACTCAAGAAGGGCAAGAATGGTGCATTTGTGGTCACTTGGGAGAGTGACAATGATGATGAAGATGAAGATTCAAGCAACAAGGCTATGGCTTCCATCGCTATCAACAAGAAGTCTTCATTATTCTCTTCATCACCATCGTGCTTCATGGCTAAGGAAACCAAGGTACAATATGATGATAGTGATGATGATAGTGAGATGGAATACGCTCACGATGTTGATAATGTTGATGATGATGATGAACCTACTGAGGATCAATTATATGACTTGATGCAAGAAACTAGAGATATAGCTATTGCCAAGGAAAAGGAGTGCAAGAAGCTTTCAATGAAAGTAGAAATACTTGAGAAAGCCCTAAGTGAGCTTATGACCACTCATGAGAGTCTAGTGGTAGACCATGAGAAGCTTGGTGATGCTCATTCTAAGCTTAAAGAAGCTCACTCACTTCTACTTGAGCAACAAGCAAAGAAAGTGGTGATAGCATCATGTGATATAGGTCTTACTTGTGACATTATTGATGAGTCATTTTATCAACCTATCATCATGACAAATGCTAACCCTTCTTGTAGCACATCATCCACCACCACCACCGACTCTATCTCCACTACTAGTGATGGCTTCACTTGTGATGCTACACTAATGGTAGAGAATGAGACCCTCAAGAAGGAGGTGGATGAGCTCACTCATGCCTTAGGCAAAGCCTATGGTGGTGAGGCCCGCTTGCTAAAGTGCTTGGGTAGCCAAAGGTTCTCTCTTAACAAAGAGGGATTGGGCTATAACCCCAAGAAGGGCAAGTTGGCCTTTGCAACTCCAAAGCCTAGCTTTGTGAAGAGCAATGGTCGGTCTTGCTATAGATGCAAGCAAGTTGGGCACCTAGAGCAAAATTGCAACAAGAAGCAACAAAACAAGAAACTTGACAATGCTATACCTTTTGATTCTTGTTATGTGCTTACCAAGGGTGTGAAAGGTGTACAAGCTAAGTTTGTTGGTACACCCATTGTTGGCCCAAAGAAGAAGGCAATTTGGGTACCAAAGAGCTTAGTCACTAACCTACAAGGACCCAAGCAAAAATGGGTACCTAAGCTTCATTGATTTGCTTGTAGGTGAATTATAAAGCCGGAGGAAGGCATTGGATTATTGATAGTGGGTGTTCTCAACACATGACCGGCACATCAAGAATGTTTGATTCAATTAAGAAGAATGATAGTGGCATTGAGTCAATTACTTTTGGCAATAACAAGAAAGGCAAGGTTGTTGGTTTGGGCAAGATTGCAATATCAAATGACATGAGTATCTCCAATGTGATGCTAGTTGAAAGCTTGGATTTCAATCTTCTCTCGGTGGCACAAATTTGTGATCGAGGCTACAAGTGTATCTTTGGGGCACATGATGTTGAGGTAGTTTCTCTTGATGGCTCCAACTTGGTGTTCAAAGGCTTTAGATATGAGAATCTCTATCTTGTTGATTTCAACACTAGTGAAGCTTCTTTGACAACATGTTTGATATCAAAATCAAGTTTGGGTTGGCTTTGGCATAGAAGGCTTGGGCATGTTGGCATGAAACAATTGAAGAAACTCACACAACACAATCTTGTAGAAGTCTTGAAAGATGTTGAATTTGAGAAGGACAAGTTGTGTAGTGCATGTCAAGCGGGAAGCAAGTTGGAAGCTCACATCCAAAGAAGAGTATAATGAGCACATGCAAGGCATTTGAGTTGTTGCACATGGATCTATTTGGCCCAACTACATATACAAGTATTGGTGGCAACAAATATGGGTTTGTCATAGTGGACGACTTCACAAGATTCACATGGGTATTCTTTCTTAGTGACAAGAGTGAAGTGTATGACACCTTCAAGACCTTTCTCACTAGAGTTCACAATGAGTTTGACATGAGAATCAAGAAAGTGAGAAGTGACAATGGGAGTGAGTTCAAGAATACAAGAATGGAAGAATTGTGTGATCACTATGGCATTGGTCATCAATTCTCGGCCAAGTACACTCCACAATCAAATGGCCTAGTTGAGAGGAAGAATAGAACATTGCTTGATATGGCTAGATCAATGCTTCATGAGTACAATGTTAGTCAATCATTTTGGGATGAAGCAATCAACACGGCATGCTACTACATCAATAGGCTCTATTGTCATACTTTGCTTGAGAAGACCCCATATGAGCTACTTCATGGAAGAAAGCCCAACATTGGCTACTTTAGAGTGTTTGGTTGCAAATGCTACATCTTGAGGAAGGGCACTAGATTGGGAAAGTTTGAAAAGAGATGTGATGAAGGGTTCCTACTCGGTTATTCAACTACAAGCAAGGCTTATAGAGTTTGGAACAACTCAAGTGGCATTAGAGAGGAAGTCCATGATGTGCAATTTGATGAAACCAATGGGTCACAAGATGAAGATGAGAATCTAGAAGATGTTGGTGGAACTCAATTGGTTGAAGCTATGAAGAACATGGACATTGGGGACATTAGAGCAAAGCAAGTGATTGATGTGCAAGATGATAAAGATGAAGTGCTAAATTCTCCATTGAGGCAAGCTAGCAATGCTCAAGTGCAAGATCATGGTGCTAGTTCATCTAATGAAGACAAGTCAAGTGATCAACCAAGCTCAAGCAATCAAGTGCAAATGCTACAACCACAACATGTTGCAAGAGATCACCCAATTGATAGTGTCATAGGTGATATTAGAAGTGGTGTGCAAACAAGATCAAGAGTGGCAATGATTTGTGAGTATGCATCATTTGTGTCAACCAAAGAGCCAAAGAAAGTTGAGGAAGCCTTGGATGATGCCGATTGGATCATGGCAATGCAAGAAGAGCTCAATAACTTCACAAGAAATGATGTGTGGGAGTTAGTGTAGGATCTCTGGAAGAGTAAAACGGCCTAGAGGGGGGTGAATAGGCCTGCAACAAAATTTCTTCGAACTGCTGTCAGTCCAGAGGGCGCGGCACTGCCGCGCTGTACTCGCGGCACTGCCGCGCTATGCAGACAGAAACAGTATAGAGTGTAATTCGAAATATGTGAAGAAACAAGTTTACCAATCGACTTTCCAAGCTTCCTACACCTGCAGGGATTACAGATCGAGATCCAAACACGGTCAAGAGGTGGGAAAAGTGGATCGACCTCAAACCCTAGAAAACACCTCAACAACAAGTATGAATATAGAAACCAAAAAAGACAAGGTGACACAAGTATTTAACCCGTGGTTCGGCTCGCCACAAAGGCCGGCCTACGTCCACGTTGTTGAGGAAGTCCACGACTTGAAGCTCACCACTAAGGCTAGCTTTCTCCTCGGTCTCAAGTCAAGAGAGCAAACTCTTGAGATGAGGGGTGATTTCTTAGTATTGGGGTGAGGTTACAAACCTCCCTAGGCGGCCACACGAGTTGGCGGCTCTAGGGCGACGCCTAGCGGCTAGGAGCAAAGCTCCAAGAGTAACAAACCCTAGGGCGCGGCCAAACGTGCACCAAATGCTCTTTTGACGGTGGGAATCAAGTGGATCCACTCTCCAATCGAAGTTTGCTGCCCTTTTGCTCAAGAATCCATGGTGGATTTGATGGGAATGAGTTGGGAACTTGAGGGGAGCAATGGAGGGTGAGAGAGAGAGCTTCCCGGTGTTCTTCCAACGGATATGTCGCGAGGTAGACGAAGAGGTAAGTGAGTGGGCCGACGGATGGGTATAAATACCCCGGGTCCCAACGGTCACTTATAGGCGCGGCACCGCCACGCCCCCAAAAACAAGATGGATTTGAGTGATTGGTGGTTGTTTTGGTGGTGGATGAGGTTGGTGTTTAAGGATTGAGCATTTGGTAACACTTTTGACTAACAACCTTAGGATCCCTCTTGATAGTACGGCTTTTCCTAAACTCAAATTCAAACCGAAAATGAATTTAAACCTTCTTTGAATTCGGCAAAGCCTCCTTTTAGAAACGGGGACCCCTCCAACCCGTACATCAATCTTCCGTATTTCAATGCTCGCTTGTCATCTCAATAAGTCTCATTAGTTCCCTAATTTGGTGGTCATCAACGCCAAAACCCACATTAGGGCTTGATTGCACTTACAATCTCCCCTTTTTGGTGATTGATGACAACCTAATTAGAGCTCACAAAAGATATCAAAAACTGAGACTTTTCGAGACATGAAGGTAGGACCTCCCCCTAAATATGTGAATAGGATTTGAATTTCACAAATTGGTATAAGAAACCAACATTCACATTTTTAGGAAAGTGTAGAGAAGCCTCCCCCTACATTCATGCCTCGTGGGGTGCTAAAGAGTGTCACAAGTAAGAGACGTGATGCGTATGACATGGCATTTTCACACAAAGAAACTTTTGTCGACGCGGGTGCGGCACTACCGCGCCGAGAGTGCGGCACCTGCCGCACTTGCCAGACAGCAAGGCGACGCAATAACAACACACACGAGTTAAAGCAACTAACCGACAAGCTAAATTAAGCACACGGGAAATACATGTCCATATCCAACATAAAGAGAGTCATAAAAGGTAGCATTATTACACAAAATAGTTTTGAAACGATACTCAACTCACAAACTAAAGAAACTACTCTCAGCACTCAAGCTCAAACTAGCTAATGGGATAGGACATGCTGCTGCAACTGGATCACCACTGAGCTGAATAGCATCACCACCAAGTCTCGAAAAAGTTGGACCCCTCTAATTTTCTCCCCCTTTGTCACCAAGCATCAAAAAGGGAGAAAAGAAGTAGAAGGATCACTCCTTATCATCACTGTCAATACGAGCACGACCCTGGCGGTGAGTGTGGGAAGTGAAGCGTGGAGGTCTCGCTAAAGTAGAAGGAGCTGCTGCAGGATTAGGATCATGAGCTGCCTTGCGCCTCCTCTGGAACACTCTCTCAGATGATTGCTCCTCATGAATAGCATCTCCATCATCATCCTCAGACTGCTCCTCATCCTCCTCATCCTCCTCATCCTCCTCAGATGACTCAGTGAAGTGTGGAGAATCTGGAATAGGTGGAGGAGAAGGCACTGGTGAAAGTGGTGGAGGACCCTGCTGCTCTCTCACAAGCTAAATGGCTTCTCTGCTCTGCAGGCTGTCCTTGTAGGCTCTCTGGGAAGCATAAGTGCAATGAGACATCATTGACTTCAAATAGGAGCCAAGCTTCTTCCACCTAGAGGACTTCTTCCTGTGCCTATAGCTGTTGGAGGGACGGACTGGACTATCCTCAGGAGTGTCGTGCTGGCTGCCTTCTTCTTCTTCTTCATCACTTTCCTCAACCACAGCTGCACCTGCACCCTTATCGTCAGCGGAAGTCTTCTTAGGAGTATAGGGTGTGTGAGTGCAGTCCTTAGGAAAGTGCTTGCCTGTCACTCTCTCAATCATATACATCAAGTAAGGAGCATATGGCAAGTTCCTTCTCCCATCATCCATGGCAGTGGCTAACTCAACCCACATAAATCTTGGCACATTGAACCTCCTGCCTCTAGGGAACCGAGCAAGCACATCTCTCACATAGCCATTCAAATCTGATGCTGCTCCATCCTTTGGATTAATGGTGTTTCTGATAATGTTGTTCACCACATAATATATTCCAATTAGCTCATTCCTCTTGCCAACATTCTGGCTATCAGGATTCTTCCATACATGCCTAAGCTCATCAGCATGTGCATCAATAGGGTCTCTCTGAGAATGGATCCTGTCATAGCCTCTGTCACGCTCTCCAAACCCAAGGATCTCGAGAAAGTGACAAAATCAACTCTATAATGCATAGGTCCCGTCATCCAATGAACAACATCTCGCCTCCCGATCCCAAAAGTAAGTGGCATGGAACCGAGCAAGCACCTCCCTGTTCCAGTCATACCTGAAAGCCATGATCTCCTTCATCTCAAATCTCTCACAAATCTTTATAGCTGCATTGAATTCAGGCTTCTTCTGATCTTTCACCTTGTCCCACTCAATATAACCCATATTGCTGATTTTCCTTCTCATGCACACAGAGCGATAGAAGTTGGAATGAAAGACATTCCAAAATCTGTAATCAATGCCACTGGCCTGCCTCTGCTCATATGGGTTTCTTTCTCTTTCAGCCTCAACCATCTTGTATTTCTTGAAGTAATCAATAAGTGGATGAGGTGCTGTATCTTCAGGAGCATGCATCTCATAGCTATCTGTCTCATCCCTGATGTAACTGTCATCAAATTCTCCAATGTGCTCAGGAGTGCCTTGCTGTCCAGCTGGAGGAATGGAGTATCCTTCTCTAATTCTCATTTCCTCTTCTCTCGATCTCGTTGCTCTCTTTCTTCTCTTGTCAAAGGGGCAGCATGAGTGGACGATGTTCCTCGCTCCTTTGCCTCTCGCGAGGTGGTCGTTTTGCAAGAGCTGCACCTTTCCTCTTCCCTTGGTTTCCTCCTCCTTGATCCATCTATGCAATCACAAGGGTTGTGTAAGAAATTGTAAGATAGGCACAGAAATAGGTGAATGCCAATGTTAGGTGAGAAACTAACTTGACCTGTGATGCAGTGAGCAGAACTTGCAGTGCTGCTGCAGGAGGTGCAGCATTGCCGCGCCTCCCCCTGCGGCACTGCCGCGCTTGTCTGCTCACCAAATCACCGGTCATTTTAATTTCTCAACTAAACTTGCAATCCCACTATTTCTAATACTTTCTCCTATATTTCAGAGACACAACTAACAGTAGAAAATGATAGCCTAGCCATGAATTCATCAAGTTATATGGGATGAATATTGAGCAAGAGATGTCGGTGTTTGATCTCAATCAATCCACGATTCAGAGGTGAAGAGAACCGCAAAGGATCGCAGTTGCCAAGTACATTTCGTACTTAGGCCACGGCAGACCGCCGTGGGGCTATCTTCCATCCACCAAAGAAACCACAAAATCGACTCAAACCATCCATCGATCTCTCCTCCCAACTGCCAATCCTAACTCTAGAAGCTTGAATCCATAGCCAAACTACCACCATTGCATAGATCGGGGGCTAGGGTTACCTTTCTTCGCGGATTGGAGAGGGAAGAAGTGAAGGGGCTAGCCAAGCCCTAGGTCAGCACCTCCCCCGCACGTGGGGAGAGCTTGCTTCGGGCGCGGCACGCCGCGGAGGAGCAAGAAGCCTCAGCGCCAGCGCCCTTGGTGGGGCCCTAGCTCGATGAGGAAGGGGAGGAGCGACTCCCTGGCTCGGGAAAGAATGAGGCGAGGGAGAAGAAGAACTGGGGGCCGAAAGGGATAAGAAAGAAAAGGACCCGGGCCCACCGATTAAGATTGCAGCCGTCGTGCATGACAGCCCGGAGCGCGGCACCTTTGCCAAGGTTTCTAGGCGCGGCACCGCGCGCTTAGCCCAGCACAGCAGAGATACTGCTTATACCTTTAGACTTTACTTTAAATTTGATATGGACACTTATTGTTGTAAGATTCATGACTAGAAACATATCATCAATACAAGCTATGATCATGATCTTACAAACTAAGATTTTGAAATCATTTTGAAAGACATAAATGAAATTTTGAAAACTTTATCCTAGCATACTAGTGAAGCAAACTGAGGCGTACTAGATTTCAAACCACGTTGCTCGAATCAAGGATATTTAGTTCACCACGTAGCTCACAAAACCTTGACTCGTCAAGAGGTTTAGTGAAGATATCGGCTAGTTGTTTTTCGGTGCTCACATAGCGAAGGTCGATATCTCCTTTGGTTTCGTGGTCTCTCAAGAAATGATGTCGGATGTCTATGTGCTTGGTCCTTGAGTGGTTTACAGGATTGTTTGCAAGCTTTATGGCACTTTCATTGTCACACAAAAGTGGGATTTTGGTGAAACGACATCCGAAATCAAGAAGGGTCTGCTTCATCCAAAGTAGTTGAGCACAACAAGCGCCGGCTGCAACATACTCGGCCTCAGCTATGGATAGGGCTACACAATTTTGCATCTTAGAGCTCCAAGACACTAGGGACCGTCCAAGAAATTGACATGTCCCCGAAGTGCTTTTTCTCTCTACTTTGCAACCGGCATAATCAGAATCTGAATAGCCAAGTAGAGTGAACTTGGAGCCCTTGGGATACCACAAGCCAAGGTTAGGTGTGTGAACTAGATATCTCAAGATCCTTTTAACAGCCATTAAATGGCACTCTTTCGGGTCAGCTTGAAATCTAGCACACATGCACACACTAAGCATAATATCTGGCCTAGATGCACAAAGGTAAAGCAAGGATCCAATCATGGAGCAATATACCTTTATGTCTGCAGATTTCCCTTTTGAATCAAGCTCAAGATGTCCATTAGATGCCATGGGCGTATTGATAGGCTTGGCCTTATCCATGTCAAACTTCTTCAAAATATCATGGGTGTACTTGGTTTGACTTAGGAAAGTCCCTTCCTTTAATTGCTTGATTTGAAACCCGAGAAAGAACTTCAGCTCACCCATCATGGACATCTCAAACTTTTGTGTCATAGTCCTACTAAACTCTTCAACATACACATGGTTAGTACTACCAAATATTATGTCATCGACATATATTTGGCACACAAAGATATCGTTACCAACTTTATGAGTGAAGAGAGTAGGATCAGCTTTGCCTATTTCAAAGCCTTGTTTAAGCAAGAATTCCTTAAGGCATTCATACCATGCTCTTGGTGCTTGTTTCAGCCCATAGAGCGCCTTTCGGAGTTTGTAGACATGATGTGGGAACTTGGGATCTTCAAAACCCGGTGGCTGCTTGACATACACTTCTTCTTGTATAGGACCATTGAGGAAAGCACTCTTCACATCCATTTGATGTAGCTTGAAGTCATGATGGGCAGCAAAGGCTAAAAGCATTCAAATTGCTTCAAGCCTTGCCACCGGTGCAAAGGTTTCCTCAAAGTCCAATCCTTCAACTTGTGTGAAGCCTTGAGCCACCAATCCTGCCTTGTTCCTTGTTACAACTCCATTCTCATCTTGCTTGTTGCGGAAAACCCATTTGGTACCAATGATGTTTGTGTTGGGTCTTTCCACCAAAGTCCACACTTGGTTTCTTTCAAAGTTGTTGAGCTCTTCTTGCATGGCCATGACCCAATCCGGATCACCAAGTGCTTCCTTTACCTTGAGAGGCTCCAAAGAGGAAACAAACGAGTAAAATTGGCAAAAATTGACCAAGTGAGAACGAGTTGTTACCCCTCTTTTGATACTCCCAAGGATATTGTCAACGGGATGATCACGTTGAATAGTTTGCCTTAGCCTTGGATGGTCAACACTTTCATCTTCATTTTCTTCATAACCATCAAGATCTTCTTGCTCAAGTATAGGCTCCAGGTTGAGCCCTTGAACCGAGGTGAAGTAGGAGTTGGAGAAACCGCACAGGGCCGAGGTGGAGGGCGCGCACCGCCGCGCCTAGGCGCGGCACCGCCGCACCGCTGATCTCCCGGCAGGTGAGTGCTGCACCTTCTTACGAGTTTGTCGGCGGAAATTGGTGCAACAAGAGCTTGGGAATCCTCATCATCTCGACCCTTGTTCTTCTTGTGGTCTTACATCACCAATGGCCATTTGCTTGATTGCCTTACAAGGTGGATCCTCCTTTCCTACAACACTTGAATCAATTTGCTCTACTTGAGAGCCATTAGATTCATCAAATGTCACATCTACCGTGACCTCAGTTCTACCCAAGGTTTTGTTGAAGACACGGTAGGCATGCTCATTTGATCCATAACCAATAAGAATTCCTTCATCTACCTTAGATGCAAACTTAGGGGCTTTGGGTCTTTTGTTAAGTGTGAAACACTTGCAACCAAAAACCCTAAAGTAAGACACCTTTGGTTTGTTACCGGTTAGAATCTCATAGGAAGTCTTGTTGAGCTTCTTGTGTAAGTAGAGGCGGTTGATGGCATGGCAAGTTTGTCTTGACGGCATCTACCCAAAATAGATCCGAAGTCTTGTACTCATCAAGCATTGTTCTTGCCATGTCAATGAGTGTTCTATTCTTCCTCTCTACTACACCATTCGCCGGGGTGTATGGTGCTGAAAATTCATGCTTGATGCCTTCATCTTCAAGGAACTCTTCAACTTGAGTATTCTTGAACTCGGTCCCATTATCACTTCTTATCTTCTTGATTTGGAGACCAAATTCTCTTTGTGCCCTTCTAACAAAGTCTTCACTTTGTCCCGTACACGGCACTTATCATAGACAAAGAATACCCAAGTGAAGCGAGAATAATCATCAACAATAACCAAGCCATACTTATCACCCCCTAGGCTGAGGTAGGCAACCGGTCCAAAGAGATCCATATGAATCAACTCCAAGGGTCGAGTGGTAGTCATGATGCTCTTTGGTGGGTGAGGTACGCCCACTTGCTTCCCGCTTGGCATGAGCCGCATATCCCGTCTTTCTCAAATTGAACATTAGTTAGTCCAAGAATATGGTTGTCTTTTTGGAGTTTGGCCAAGTTCCTCATCCCAACATGAGCTAGTCGGCGATGCCATAACCAACCCATGCTGGATTTTGCCACTAAACAGGTCTCAAGCTTAGCTTTCCCTTTGCTGAAATCAACTAGGTACAGCTTATTCTTGAGTTTTCCCGTAAAGACAATAGAGGAATCCTCCCTCTTAAAGACTTCCACACCCACATCAGTGAAGAGACAATTGTAGCCCATCTCACACAATTGTGAAACAGACAACAGATTGAACTTCAATGATTCAACATGAAAGACATTTGAAATTGAATGCTCAAGTGTTATAGCAACTTTACCAAGACCAACTACTCCCCCTTTAGAGTTATCAGCAAAGATGATGTTGTCACTGACTTTTGTAGTTGGGGAGTAGGATGAAAACATACTCTTGTCTCCGGTCATATGATTTGTACATCCTTTGTCAAGCACCCAACTTGACCCACCGGAGGAGTATGCACCGCAACACAAGTTTAGTTGCTTGATTTAGGTCCCCAATCTTTCTTGGGGACTTTAAGGTTAGTCACAAGAACTTTGGGAACCCAAATAGAAGTATTGCGAAAAACATTTCTACCATTGCCAACAAATTTGGCAAACACCTTCCCCTTAGTGTCATGCCGCAAAACAAAGTTAGAGTTCAACACTTGGAGAGGTGTCTTGACACTTGATTGATAGAAGCCTTCTTTCTTAGGTGCCATGGTAGAAGTATTTGACTTCTTGGGGATCGATTCTTCGTGGAACCCGCTTCTTGGGCTTAACATGAGAAGCGGCAGTCTTGCCGGTAGCCTTCCTTTCGTGGGGGGTGCGCTTTCGCGCCCACCCGCGGCACCGCGCGCATGGCTTCGCCGCAGTCGTGGGGCCGCTTCGTGCCACACTGTGCAGGCTTATCTCGTACCAGCCTTGCCCTTGCTCATGAATTGGACACACTCGATACCATTTACCGTCTTTCTTCCATTTGTCTTGGCACCTTTCTTGAGTCCAAGCCCATCCTTGATGCGAGGATTTCTTCCATCTTTATATTGTGGCATCTTTGGTTGATTCACTTTGCCACCTGTCACTTGCTTGCTTTGTTTTTGCCTTTTGTGTCCAAGATGTTGTTCAACCTAGCAATCTCATCCTTCATAGCTCTCATATTTGCAAGGTTAGTGGAATAAGCATTTATATCAAGATTATAGCACTTTCCACAACCTTCACCGGTGGAGGCCTTAGAATTGTCACTTGAGCTAGAGAGAGGTGGGGTGCTCTCACAAAGATGAATATATTGCTTCTCAAGTTTGTTGTGCTTTTCAACTAAGACACAATACTTGTCATTGAGTGCAATATTGATCTTCTTTGTAAGAGCAAGCTCTTTCCTCAAAGAGCTTGTTTCCCTTTTCTCTTGCTCAAAAGCTTCCTCACTATCAATATAGAGATTTTTAGTCTTTTCGATGACATTTTCTCTATGTTCTAGCTTAGCTTTGACATGTTCTAATTCCTCCATGAGTGCTGCAATAAAACGCTCGGTTCTAGGATCAAGATTCTTAGCGGGCTTCAAGCTCTCACTAGAATCTTCATCACTAGAATCACTTAGGTCACTACTTGAGATGTCACTAGGAGGTGGAGAAGAGGATTTCTTGTTCAGTTTTACCTTTTCACCTTTTGCCATAAGGCAAATGTGATAAGAGTCATCATCATCGGACATGTTGTTGAAGAGTCTTGGTGAAGAAGATGTGTTGTGTATAGCTACTGTTGCAATCTCTCCATCTTCATCACTTGACTCTCTAGTTGAGTCCCACTCATGCCCAATGTGCCTCCCCGGCATTCTTGTATCTTCTCTTCCCATCTTTTCTTTCTTTCTTGTTCTTGCCTTGATTCTTCTCAAGTGGACATTCAGCAATAAAGTGCTCGGTGCTGCCACATCTCGAAACATGTCCTCTTTTTCTTGCTTGGGAACCTTCTCTTGGTGAGTTTGTAGCCATTGTTCTTGATGTCTTTGTTGTAGTTCTTTATAAACAATGACATGTCTTCTATCCTCTTGTGATCAGCCCCATTGTCCTCACTTTCACTTGATGTGGATGTTGAATCTTCTTCTTGTGGTGCTTGCTTGATCTCCTTAGGCTGACTTGTTGAAGCATGCTTGCTGCCCTTATGATTGCAAGCTGAAGTATGCTTGTGGGGCTTGCTAGCTTTGAGTGCAACTTCCTTGATCTTCATCCCATCAAGCTTGGATTGAAGCTCACCGAGCCTCTTTCTCTCATTTGCTTCTTCTCTTTGCATATCAAAAGTCAACAACCGTCCAAGCACATCATTTGAAGTGAAGTGCTCAAACTTCTTCTTGTCTCTAATTAATGTCACAACGGTTTCATTTCTTGGAGAATAGGCTTCAAGCATCACCTTCACCACTTTGTGATCATCAAGATCCTCACACCCAAATCTTTTGATTTGTCCAACCAACACCATCAACCTATCAAACATTTCTTGTGGCCCTTCTTCACCTTTAATCACAAACCGGTTGAGCTTGGCCATCAAGACTTCAATTCTTGCCTTCCTCACTTTTTCCACACCTTCATGAGCAATGATCAAGGCATCCCAAATCTCTTTTGCCACATTGACATTCATCACTCGGTTGTACTCATTTCCATCAAGAGCACTCAACAAGATGCTTGTGGCTTGACTATTGAATTGGGCAGCTAAGAATTCTTCATTGGTTGGGTCTTCGGGGTTTTGTGGCTGCTGCACTCCCTTCTCCACAATCTCCCAAAGCCCTTGATGAACACCTGAAAGATAGTTTCTCATCAAGTGCTTCCACTTGGCATAGTTAGTCCCATCAAACAGGGGTAACTTGCCCATGGGCACATTGACAATAGACTTGCGATCACGATGAGTTAGATGAGAATAATTAAAGGATACAAGTGGTGTATTTCTTCTTGTTGCTGCTTTGCTGCCCTTGTCCTTGATGCTCTTCTTCTCATCCTTCTTGTGGCTTCCTTTGAGGTTCTTGGAAGAGTGATATGAGACATCATCATCACCATCATCCGAGCTTGGAGAGCTCACTAGATGATGACAACTCCATCTCTTGCTTCTTCTTCTTCTCCTCTTCCTTAGCTAGTGCCTTGGCTTTTCTTCTTTCTTCTCTTTGCTCTCGGATAACTCTTCTAGCTTCTTTTTCTCGCTCAATTTATCCTCGAGCTCTCTTCTTTTCTTGAGTGCATCTCTTCTTTCCTTCTTTCTTCTTCTTTTCTCGGCTTCACTCACATCCGTGGTCTTGCCACCATCTCGGATAGTGGCATTATCGCAGTAGACATAGAAGCGTCACCGCTGTCCTCGTGGTGTGCGTTCAACACTCTTTGCTTTGGGAGCATGCCTTGATGCCCCGACTTCTTCCATACTTCACGCGGTTAGGCGTATACGAAGCAACAGGCTCCGATACCACTTGTAGGATCTCGGAAGAGTAAAATGGCCTAGAGGGGGTGAATAGGCCTGCAACAAAATTTCTTCGAACCGCTAGCGTCGTCCGGAGGGCGCGGCACCTTTGCACATGTCGCGGCACCGCGCGCTATGCGTACGAAATGAGAATAGAGTGTAATTCGAAATACGTGCGAGAAACAAGTTTACTAATCGACTTTCCAAGCTTCCTACACTGCAGGGATTACGGATCGAGATCCAAACACAGCTCCAGAGGTGGGAAAAAGTGGATCGACCTCAAACCCTAGAAAACACCTCAACAACAAGTATGAATATAGAAACCAAACAAAGCACAAGGTGACACAAGTATTTAACCCGTGGTTCGGCTCGCCACAAAGGTGGCCTACGTCCATGTTGTTGAGGAAGTCCACGACTTGAAGCTCACCACTAAGGCTAGCTTTCTCCTCGGTCTCAAGTCAAGAGAGCAAACTCTTGAGATGAGGGGTGATTTCTTAGTATTGGGGTGAGGTTACAAACCTCCCTAGGCAGCCACACGAGTTGGCGGCTCTAGGGCGACGCCCTAGCCGGCTAGGAGCAAAGCTCCAAGAGTAACAAACCCTAGGGCGCCGGCCAAACGTGCACCAAATGCTCTTTTGACGGTGGGAATCGGTGGATCCACTCTCCAATCGAAGTTTGCTGCCCTTTTGCTCAAGAATCCGTGGTGGATTTGATGGGAATGAGTTGGGAACTTGAGGGGAGCAATGGAGGGTGAGAGAGAGAGCTTCTGGTGTTCTTCCAACGGATATGTCGCGAGGTAGACGAAGAGGTAAGTGAGTGGGCCGACAGATGGGTATAAATACCCCTGGGTCCCAACGGTCACTTATAGGCGCGGCACTGCCGCGCCCCCCAAAACAGCAAGATGGATTTGAGTGATTGGTGGCTGTTTTGGTGGTGGATGAGGTTGGTGTTTAAGGATTGAGCATTTGGTAACACTTTTGACTAACAACCTTAGGATCCCTCTTGATAGTACGGCTTTTCCTAAACTCAAATTCAAACCGAAAATGAATTTAAACCTTCTTTGAATTCGGCAAAGCCTCCTTTTAGAAACGGGACCCCTCCAACCTGTACATCAATCTTCCGTATTTCAATGCCTGCTTGTCATCTCAATAAGTCTCATTAGTTCCCTAATTTGGTGGTCATCAACGCCAAAACCCACATTAGGGCTTGATTGCACTTACCGTTAGTTGAGAGGCCGGAGGATCACAATGTTATTGGAACCAAATGGGTTTTCAAGAACAAGCAAGATCAAGATGGTGTTGTGATTAGAAACAAAGCAAGACTAGTTGCACAAGGCTATACTCAAGTTGAAGGTCTTGACTATGATGAAACATATGCTCCCGTGGCAAGATTGGAGGCAATAAGGATTCTATTGGCTTATGCATGTGCCCACAACATCAAGTTATATCAAATGGATGTCAAGAGTGCATTTCTCAATGGGATCATCAATGAGCTAGTATATGTTGAGCAACCTCCCAGTTTTGAAGATGAGAAGAAGCCCAACCATGTGTACAAGTTGAAGAAAGCCTTGTATGGCTTGAAGCAAGCACCTAGAGCATGGTATGAGAGATTGAAGACTTTTCTTCACTCCAAGGGGTTCATTATGGGCAAGGTTGATACTACTCTATTCACCAAGAAGATTGGTAATGATCTCTTTATTGTGCAAATATATGTTGATGATATCATCTTTGGATCAACCAATCAAGCATATTGTGAAGAATTTGGTGAAATGATGGCAAAAGAGTTTGAGATGTCCATGATTGGTGAACTTAGCTATTTCCTTGGTCTTCAAGTCAAGCAATTGAAGAATGGGACATTTGTGAGTCAAGGGAAATACATAAGGGACATGTTGAAGAAATTTGGGATGCAAGATGCAAAGCCAATCTCAACTCCAATGGGCACCAATGGGAATCTTGATAGTGATCATGATGCCAATATGGTGAATCAAAAGGATTATCGGTCATTGATTGGAAGCCTACTCTATGTCACCGCATCAAGGCCGGATGTCATGTTTAGTGTTTGCATGTGTGCTAGATATCAAGCCTCACCTAGAGAGAGTCATCTCACGGCCGCAAAGAGAATATTGAGGTACTTGAAGCAAACAAGAGATGTTGGATTGTGGTATCCCAAGGGGTCAAAGTTTGAATTGATTGGATATTCGGACTCCGACTATGGTGGTTGCAAGATCAATAGAAAGAGCACAAGTGGTACATGTCAACTTCTTGGAAGATCACTTGTGTCATGGTCCTCAAAGAAACAAAATAGTGTGGCAATCTCTACCGCCGAAGCCGAATATGTTAGTGCGGGAGTTGTTGTGCACAATTGCTTTGGATGAAGTCAACTTTGAAGGATTATGGCATCAACTTCAAGAATGTGCCATTGTTTTGTGACAATGAAAGTGCAATCAAGATGACACAAAACCCGGTTCAACATGGAAGAACAAAGCACATTGACATAAGGCATCACTTCATAAGAGATCATCAACAAAAGGGTGACATTTCCATTGAAAGTGTGGGCACCGATGATCAACTTGCCGACATCCTCACCAAGCCACTTGATGAAAGAAGGTTTTGCAAGCTAAGGAATGAATTGAACATTCTTGACTTCTCAAACATGTGTTGAATGCACCCCACCACTACTTGACATGCCTCTCCTTCGACAAAGCAAGGTACCATTGGTTGACATGTCATTCATGCTTAGAATTATACTTGTGGTAGCACATGTAGACATACAAGGTGCATTTGGAGCATTCATGATAAATGAAATGTGTTTGATGTATATATGTTGCCACTATTGCTTCTATGATTTGTTTGATCTAGTGGTGGCATATGACATGTTTGTGGGCTTGCAATCCTAGTGTTGAATCTAGAATATTTGCTACAAGTGTTTAATTCAACATAGGCAAGATAACCCTTGTCATGAGGTGTGAAGAAGCTTGTCTTTGGTTCAAACCGAATTAAATGTCTTTGGCAAGTGGTCTAGATTGAACCAAATTTGACTAAAGTTTTGTTTACTCCATCAAAGTCCTTTTCTCTCCACAATTTGATCCCATTTTTGGGCAATTGTTGACAAAGGGGAGAGAAAAAGATGATTGAACATGATAAAGGGGTAAATAAAATTTATGCACACAAGAAGGGGGAGCAAGCTCATGAACAAAGTTGTTGCATTTGTTTGTGCATTCTCATATGACTTGCTCATGGCACCTAGTTTCAAAGTTGTATACAAGTGGTGTCTTCTTGCTTGTGTGGTGCAATGCTAGTATAGAACTTGATTGGTGAATTGATCAACTAGCATGCATAGGTTGTAACTAGACTCCCCTTACTTTACAAGTGGTGCAAGAACTTTGCTTATAATGTTGATCTCACGGGGTTCTTGAGTTTTTGATGGATGTCTAGTTACTTCATGGTGCTAAGGATGGTGTAAATTGCAACTCCGATTGGTATCACGCTTCAAAGGTCCATTTCTTACACCTTAGCATCATTTTGGTAGAATTACTCTCCCCACACTTCTATCCATGCATATGTGCAAAGCTTCAAATCCAAACTCTATGCACATATGTAGGGGGAGCAATACTACCAAAACCGAACTTGCTATAGTTGTCCAAATTTCTCTTGTGAGCTTAATGATTGGACAAGTATGACAAGTTCAAAATCTTTATTATAAAATCATCTTTGTTGAGGTTGTCATCAATTACCAAAAGGGGGAGATTGAAAGTCCCTAGTTTGGTTTTGGCTAATTGATGAAACCTAGGACTAACCTTGTTTATCTAAGTGGTTGATTTAGAGAAAGGTTGTCCTCATGATGAGCATATTGAATATGAAGCATGACACGTGTCATGTGATCAAAGATGAAGATCAAGACGATGCTTGGCTCCATGGACCGGTGTTGAAGGTGAAGGGCTAGTCGAGGCTTCTGGAGTGAAGGACCATGCGATGGTGAAGCTCGGGCAAGACTAGGCGCCGATGGACCGATGCACGGTGAAGGGCAAGTGAAGTCGGGATCGATGGATCGAGACGGTCACATGATGGTGTGAAGCGTTCATATCATTTGGAGGAACAAAATGGGCTCAAGGCAAAGGTATAACCTATAGGGCCATTTTGTTTTGCACTCAAGACACCATAGAGGGTGTGAGTGGTTTAGGATCGATAGTTTGCACTATTAAGAGGGGAAGTCTTATCGGCTATTCGACGCACGGGTGCCACTAGGTGAATTCATGAAGTGCATTGCATGTAGGTCCTAGTGAGCTAACCTAACCTTTGGGAAATGTTTGTGAAAAGCTAACACACAAGCACATGGAGATGTACACTTGGTGGTGTTGGCACATTTACAAAGGTGGCATTTAAGCGAGCTGTGGTTTGCAGGGTAGAGATGGGTTTGGGTCCCTCTCAAGCTCGGCGGGATTCGGCGCTTTCGGGAAAAATGGATGCATATTTTCTATTGCGCCGAATGCAAAATTTGGTTGAAATCATGCTATCTCCGTTGTTCAAGTTGGTATACTTGTTGGATAGCATGTCCGAAAACTTGGTTCGACGTCACGGCGAAAGGCAAAGATCTGCGGGAGGCACCGGACGCGCTTGGGCAAAGGCGCCGGACGCGTCCGACGCATTGTGGCCTCGGGCTTGTGCCGATGGTCGACATGGTCGGAGCGACGGACTCGCGGCGGACGCACGTGGCGGACGCGGGCTAATCACCGTGGCTGAGTCCGGCGAGTGCCGAGCCTCGGCATGACGCCGCTAAGCGGGCGAGAAGGCGGCGGACGCGCAGGTGTCGCGTCCGACGCGCCCGGACGCCGACGTAAAGTTCCGGGCGCGGCTCTGGAACCAGACGCGGCGCCGGACGCGCGATGGCGCGCGCCGGACGCACACGTGGCGGGACGAGATTGAACGCGGAGCCAACGGTCGACTTGGCTTGCGCGCGAGGAAGAAGCGCCGGACGCGTCCGGCGGTTTGGCGAGACGCGTCGGCGCGTGCCGCTCGGCCTCCCGAGGGGGTAACGGTCACATTTGTTTGAGGGGTTATAAATAGAAGGTGGCCGGCCCTTCGGGGGAGCTCTCTTGGCCATTTCTCATCCCTTGTGCATTCTTTGAGCTAAGAGACTCTCTCACACTCTTCTCCCTTGCTTGGTTGTTCATCCTAAGAGAGATTGAGTGAATCACCTAGTGCATTGCATTGCTTGAGGGCATCTAGTGGCACTTGTGGGTGGTTTAGCCGGTGGATTTCTTGTTACTCTTGGAGAGTACCGCTCCTAGCCGGCTTGGAGATTGTTGGAGGCGTTGGCAAGAGAAGGTGATTGTTCTTGGCCATCTCCGGTTGCTTGTGAGAGGTTTGAGCTCACCTCGTGGGGATCACGAAGAGCATCCTAGTGGATTCGCGTGTCGTTGAGTACCTCGCTTGAGAGTGGGTCTTGCGGTGCCTTGCGGGGCGAGCCTTGAGGGGCTAGTGACTTGAGGGTCACACCAAAGAACCGTCTAGGTGTTGGTCGACACAACCGGTGACGTAGCTTGGCGGTGCCCAAGTGAACACCGGGTGAACAAAAACAATTGTGTTCATCTTTGTTCCGGTGATTGGTCTTCGATTGTGTGTTGCCATTGTGATTGATTGTTCATCTCCTTGGTGATTGGCAACCTCGACTCGACACGTCGGTATAACAAGCTCCTACCCTCTCTTGCATTTCTTTTGATTACATTCTTGCAAAGTAGAATTGCTTGCGTGGTCTGGTCGGGAACCACATCTTGTGTAGACTAAATCCCGTGGGTAGAATTGCTTGTGTGGTCGGTCGGGAACCACTCCTTGTGTAGATTAAATCCCGTGGGTAGAACTCTTGATCACTAGCGGTAGCTATTGTTTGTGCTAGTGATCACCTACTAGAATTGTTTGGATAGGAGGCTTGCAACATCTAGTAGGCTAAGCAAAACTTGCTTTCCGCCGTTTGTGTATCTAATGAAGTTTGCTTAGTGAGTTTGTAGAATTTTTTATAGGTTATTCACCCCCCTCTAGCCATCTAGGACCTTACAGACGTCCCATCAGATTCAGAGACCAGAGACGACGCCGCCGCAGCCAACCGGCCAGTCGGAACGCCGGCCGCAGGAGCCCTGCAGGTGATTCCTCCTCACGAGGAACCGCCGCAAGGACACGTCAACCCACGACCTGAAGAGGACGCCCGGGCCACACAATGGGCTCAGCTCCAGGAGATCGAGGCTAAGATGGACGCCGAGCGCGCAAACTTGGAGCTGCTCAAGCGAGCCCTTGAGCAGAACCAAATCCCACCGCCTCGAGCTCCTGGTGCTCGAGGAAAGGCACGGGGCGTCTTCGACCGCATCGTCAATGACGGGCGGCTAGAAGCACCGATCGAGCCAGCCCGCTTCCCTCGAGCAAGCCAGAATGTTCTCACGGCAGCTATGCTACTGCGAGACATGCCGGCGCCCTCGAATCCGCAAGCGTTGTGGATACGGGATGAGGTCCAGGGACTCCTCCAAGTCGCGGCCGCCCAGCAAGCCAAGAGTTCGGCCTCGAGACTGCGCGAGGCAGAATCAGAGCAGCCGGCCAACCCACCACGGCATGAGCGAGAGGGCTCGGTCCACCACGGCATCCTCAACAACCGAGAGCCTCAAGATGCGCGTCATGATATCAACGACAACCGACGACGCAAGGCCGCGGGTGCTGAGGACCGTGGCTACAACGCCCATCGAGGAGGGTGCTACGACAGCGACGAGGACCGGCAGGCTCCTGAGCCGCCGGGCCCTCGAGTCTTTAGTCGAGCCATCCGCAACACGCCGTTGCCCAACCCATTTCGACCTCCCACGAGCTTGGCTAAATATAATGGGGAAACCAAGCCAGAGCTCTGGCTTGCCGACTTCCGGCTGGCCTGCCAGCTGGGAGGGGCTCGAGAGGATAAGGCAATCATACGCCAACTCCCTCTGTTTCTCTCTGACACCGCTCGACGGTGGCTCAAGGAGCTCCCCCTAATCAGATCTATGACTGGACCGATCTGGTCCGGATTTTCGAGGGGAACTTCAAGGGCACCTATATTCGACCGGGCAATTCGTGGGACCTCCAGAATTGCAAGCAGCATACCAGGGAGTCTCTTCGAGACTTCGCTCGATGCTTCTCCAAGCTGCGCACCGAGCTACCGCACATCCCCGACCATGACGTCATCCTGGCGTTCGTCTCGGGCACCACATGCAAGGAGCTCGTGCGGGAGCTCGGCCGCAACCGCCCAAAGATGGTCGACGAGCTCATGGACGTCGTCGCTGACTACGCCGCCGGCGACGAGGCCGTGGGAGCATTCTTTGGCGGAGATGGAGGCAAGCCCAAGCCGCCCCCCGGCAACGGGGAGGGCTCGAGCAAGGGCCAGAAGAAGAATGGGAAGAAGAAGAAGGGCAACCAGCAAGGCAAGCGCATGGTCGTAGAGGACGAGGTCGCTGCGGCCGAGCGCAAAAAGCCTCGACCCCCTCCAGATGGGGCCGTCTTCGACAAGATGCTGAAAGAGCCGTGCCCGTACCACAAAGAGCCGGCCAAGCATACCCTCGAGAATTGCCGTATGCTTCAAGGCTACTTCAAGAGGCTCGGTATTGGCAAGGACGACGACAAGAAAGATAAGGGAACCGACGATCGGGCCAACGACAATGACGACAACGGGTTCCCACCCGTTGCCAATTGCTACATGATCTATGGCGGCCCTACGACCCAAATGATGTGTCGAGAGCGGAAGCAAGAACATAGGGAAGTCTTCTCGGTGAAGCCTGCCACGACTCAGTTCCTCGACTGGTCGGATGCGCCGATCACGTTCGACCATGATGACCATCCAGAACACGTCACCAACCCGGGCGCTTACCCTCTCGTCGTCGACCCGATCATCCTCGACGCCCGCTTCACCAAGGTCCTCATGGATGGAGGCAGCAGCCTCAACATCATCTACATGGAAACGCTCACGCTGCTTGGCATCACATGGGCACAGCTCAAGCCGAGCGCTGGGGGCTTCCACGGTGTTGTCCCCGGCAAAAAGGCGCTCACGATCGGCCGTATCGACCTCCCTGTCTACTTTGGCACGCGCTCGAACTACCGCCGAGAGGTCCTCACTTTCGACGTGCCTGGTTTCGAGGGGACTTACCATGCGATCTTGGGCCGTCCGTGTTACGCTCAGTTCATGGCGATCCCCAACTACGCCTACCTCAAGCTCAAGATGCCAGGGCCCAAGGGGGTCATCACCGTTGACTCCACGTACGAGCACGCGTATTGCTGTGACGTGGAGTGCGTCGAGTACGGGGAGTCCCTGACCGCGTCTAAGGAGCTAGCCAAGACGCTCGACTGTCTCGCAGCTGAGGCCGCCGCCCCGGCGCCCAAGCGGCAAGCCGGCAATTTCGAGGCCACCGAGGACACCAAGAAGATCCCGCTCGATCCGAGCTCCTCGGATGAGAAGGCGCTGATCATTAGTGCCTCCCTCGACAGCGCATAGGAAGCAGTGCTCGTCGACTTTCTCCGCGCAAACGCTGATATGTTTGCGCGGAGTCCCTCGGATATGCCTAGCATACCGAGGGATGTCGCCGAGCACGCCTTGGAGATCCGTCCCAGTTCGAGACCTGTCAAGCAACGCCTATGCCACTTCGACGAGGAGAAGCGCAGGATCATCCGCGAGGAGGTCGAGAAGCTCGAGAAGGCCGGATTCATCAAGGAGGTACATCATCCCGAGTGGTTAGCTAATCCTGTACTAGTAGAGAAAAAGAATGGGAAAATGAGGATGTGTGTAGACTACACTAGTTTAAATAAAGCATGTCCCAAAGTTCCATTTCCTTTACCTCGAATAGATCAAATTGTTGATTCCACTGCGGGTTGTGAAGTACTCTCCTTTCTCGATGCTTACTCTGGCTATCATCAAATCAAAATGAAGGAGTCCGACTAGCTCGTGACTTCATTCATCACTCCTGTGGGCATGTACTGTTATGTCACGATGCCTTTCGGCCTTCGAAACGCCGGAGCAACATACCAGCGTTGCATGCTCCAGGTTTTTGGCAAACACATAGGGGAAACGGTCGAAGCATACGTCGACGACATCGTTGTCAAGACGCGCAAAGTAGAAAACCTTGTCGAGGACCTCAAGTTAACGTTCGGGTGCCTTCGGGCCAAGAACATTAAATTGAACCCCGAGAAGTGTGTCTTTGGTGTGCCTCGAGGCATGCTGCTAGGATACATAGTCTCCCAGCGCGGAATCGAGGCCAATCCCGAGAAGGTCACGGCCATCATGTGAATGGGGCCGATTCGAGACCTGAAGGGAGTGCAAAAAATCACAGGGTGCCTGGCCGCCCTTAGCCGATTCATAGCACGCCTGGGGGAAAAAGCCTTGCCTCTGTATCGACTCCTCAAAAAATCCGAGCACTTTGCATGGACACCCGAGGCGGAGGAAGCCCTCTCGAGGCTGAAGAACATGCTCACCTCCCCTCCCGTGCTCGTGCCACCTCGACCAGCTACACCAGACAAACTAGCCGAGCCCCTCCTCCTCTACATTGCCGCGACCACTCAGGTGGTCAGTGCAGTCATAGTGGTCGAGAGGTAGGAAGAGGGGCACGCGCTCCCCGTCCAACGGCCGGTTTACTTTGTTAGTGAGGTTCTCTCGAATGCCAAGACTCGATACCCCTAGATCCAAAAGCTGCTCTACGCAATCGTGCTCACGCATCGAAAGCTCCAGCACTACTTTCTTAGCCACCCGGTGACCGTAGTCACATCATTCCCACTTGGGGAAATCATCCAGAACCGGGAAGTAGTGGGTCGAATCGCTAAGTGGTCGGTCGAGCTCATGGGCGAGACTATCACCTATGCCCCACGAAAGGCTATCAAATCGCAAGTATTGGCTGATTTTGTCGCCGAGTGGACCGACGTCCAACTCCCCCCAGCGCAGATTCAAGCCGAGCTGTGGGCCATGTATTTCGACGGTCGCTCATGAAAACAGGAGCAGCGCAAGCCTACTCTTCATTTCACCCTCGGAGTACACATGCGCTACATAGTGCGAATCCACTTCCCGACGTCCAACAACTTGGCAGAATATGAAGCGAGGCAACTCGCAGCTCGTCATCGACCAAGTGATGAAAGCATCGAGCTGCCATGACGAGAAGATGGAAGCGTACTGCAACGAGGTGCGCAAGTTAGAAGCAAACTTCTACGGCCTCGAGCTCAATCACATCCCTCGACGATTTAATGAAGCCGCGGACGAGCTCGCCAAAATTGCGTCAACTCGAGCACCGGTCCCCCCAGACGTCTTCTCAAGGGATCTGCATGAACCATCTGTGAAGTGGAGCAGGACCGCCTGTCGAGCCCACCCCTACGACCGAACCCCCCTCGACAGGGGCTGAGGTCATGGAGATCGACGGACCGTTGAGCCTACCCACAGATTGGCGTGCACCCTTCCTCGAATACCTTGTTCGAGGAGAATTGCCAGAAGATCGAGCAGAAGCAAGACGCCTGGCTCGACGAGCCAAAACATACATCCTCTACGGAGATGACAAAGAGCTTTACCCCCGCAGCCCCACGGGCATACTCCAACGATGCATCTCGATCGAGGAAGGCCGGAAATTGCTCAAGGATATGCACTCGGGGGCTTGTGGCCACCACGCCGCGCCAAGAACTCTAGTCGGAAATGCTTTTCGTCGAGGCTTCTATTGGCCCACGACTACTGCTGACGCCATCAAGCTAGTTCGAGCATGTGAAGGGTGCCAGTTCTACGCCAAGCAAACTCACCTCCCGGCGCATGCACTCCAGATGATCCCCCTCACATGGCCGTTCGCGGTCTGGGGGCTCGACATAGTCGGACCCCTCAAAAAGACAATGGGAGGCTACACCCACTTGCTCGTTGCCATCGACAAATTCACCAAGTGGATCGAGGCCAAGCCCATCACCAACATCCGCTCGGAACGAGCGGTCGAGTTCTTCACCGACATCATCCACCGCTTTGGAGTGCCCAATGTCATCATCACCGACAACGATACTCAGTTCACGGGCAAAAAGTTCCTGGACTTCTGCGATCGACACCACATCCATGTGAATTGGTCGGCAGTTGCCCATCCTCGAACCAATGGCCAAGTCGAGCACGCCAACGGCATGATCCTTCAAGGGCTGAAGCCAAGGATATTCGACCGCCTCAACAAGCACGGCAAGAAGTGGGCGGCCGAGCTCCCATCAGTTCTGTGGAGTCTACGAACGACCGAGAGCCGAGCCACTGGGTTCACTCCGTTTTTCCTAGTCTATGGGTCAGAGGCCGTCCTCCCCACTGACCTCGAATACGGATCCCCTCGACTCAAGGCCTACAACGAGCAAACCAATGAGGAAAGGCTAGCTAACGCTGTCGACCAGGTCGAGGAAACTCGAGACATGGTGCTCCTACACTCTGCACGCTACCAGCAGAAGTTGCGGCAATACCACGAGAAAAACGTGCGCAAAAGGGATTACGAGGTCAGCGACCTTGTACTCCGTCGACGCCAAGACAACAAGGGGCGCCACAAACTAGCTGGGAAGGCCCATTCATTGTTGTCGAAGTGCTGAAGCCAGGAACCTACAAGCTAGCTGAAGAGGATGGCTCGATCCTCACCAACGCATGGAACATCGAACAGCTACGTCGTTTTTTCCCTTAGGCCTCGACGCCTTGTACACTTTTCCATATAATGTACCGCTAGTATGAATGAATAAAGGCCTTTAGCTTCCCACGGTTTTCGTTCATATGCAAGGTGGGCTCGACTTTGTCTTCACAAAGTCAAGCCCCCCTCGGGGGCTAGACCAGGGGGGACCCCCCTGAAGTCCTCGAAAAAACACGCTTAGCTTTTCTAAAAACGCTCGACACTTTCCTTTTCCTTCCCGCCTCGAAGTTCTCTCAAAAAACCAAGATAAGCATCGCCTCGAACTCCCAGAGTCGGGACGATCGAGTACAAGGTCTCCTACGCCTCCGAGCTACGGAACCACAACTCATCTCCCCTCGAGGCACTCGAAGCGCGATGTTAACACTTAGTCAAAAAGAGAGAAATCCAGGCAAAGAACAAAGGAAAGTTTAAAAGCAGAGAGAAAGACTAAAACAAGTTGTATAAACATAGTGTTTTAAGGCCACACAGGCCACCTCACAACTGAATATCTTCTTACAAGGGCCTTCTTGCCCAAATCTCGGCTCGCAGGCCGGCTGAAGACCACTACACGTCAGGAGGGAGAACAAAAGTTCAAAGCTCTCGGCCAGCTGCGCTCCAGGCCCCTCGGCGTCCACCTTGAGCTGCTCAATCCTGGGGTTCACGGCCCCCTCTTGCTCGCCCTCAGCATAAGTAAAGCCACCGGAGACGGCCTCCATCCCAGCTCGAGCCTCCTCCCTCGAGAGGGCGAACCCGGAGTAGAAGATGGCGAGGCTCCGGCGCGCGCCGAAGACAAGGGCCCCCCGGACACGGTCCCGCAGAGAAGCGCCGAATTCGACGACCCGGCTGGCGTAACCCCGACCAGCGTCCGGCCCCTCAACATCCACCACGGGCGCAAAGCCCCAGTTGGCGCTGAGGGTGTCGATGGCGCCGGTGATGTGAGCCTTAGCCGAGAGCTCGCCGTCGAGCAGCTCGCGGAACAGCTTAGCGTCCTCGCGCGACGTTGCCAAGTCGGCTTCGAGAGCTGAAAGAAGGTGTCGAAAATTAAGTGCTCGTACAGCAAACAAAACCGGTGCACGGAAGGAGTGAACGGATGGCTCGAACGCTTACCGGTGCAGCGGGTCGAGAGGTTCTGCTCACGCTCAAGCGCTCTCGAGAGCTCGGCCTGCTTCCCCTTGAGATCGCGGCCGAGATCGCGCTTTTCCACTCGCAGCTCCTCGAGAGCCCTGCCGGCGCCTTGGATGGCGAGATCTTTCTCCGTCACCATCTGAAGAAGATTGGCCGCCTCAGCCTGGGAGTCATCCGCCCACTTCTTCTCCTCGACCTTCAGAGCGGTCTCTCGAGTGACGGCCGTCTGCAGGTCCTTGATGTACGCCTCGGCGGCGGCTTTCTCTTTCTCGAGCTGCTCGACAAGCTGGGCCTTGGCCTTGAAGCCTGTGTTCACCGTGTCCGCGGCCTCCTTGAGCCGGCGATCTCCTTCACCCGCTCTTTATCCTTTCGAGCCGTCTCCGCCTCCGTGCGGTCCGAGCGCCTCGTCCCCGGCCCTCGGGCATCCTCCTTGGCGGCGCCGCGGGCGTTGGCCTTTCGAAGAAGCCGGGGCGGCTCGGTGCTGCTCCGCCTCAGCATTTTGGCCCAAACGCACAAACCGCCTGATCTCTTCCTCGCTCTCCTGAAGAGCGTGGAGATGGACGGACTTGGCATAGGACTGGCTTTGTGCCGACTGAACCACGAGAAGAAAAGTTAGAGCACAGACTATGATGCTCCAGAAAAATTCAAGAAAAATGGCCGGGCTCGAGAGAACTCACGGCAGATAGCCGAGGCATGTCCTCGGAAACAACCGATGTGGCGAGCCGCAGGTGTTCTCGAGCCACCGCCGGTGCTCCTCGGACTTCGCATCAGTCCCGAGCTCATTCTGATCATTCATCACAACCGCGGGAGCCTCGGGATCAAGCGGGTCATGGAGTACCAGCGGCGGCTTCTCCCACATCGGGTACGCCTCCCGCATGCTTTGGTCGACGGCGCTACAGATCCCCCGCACCGCCGCCAGATCAACGCCTGCCGCCACCATCCGCTCGGGCAACGTGGGCACGTCTCGGGGCCGGCTCGAGGATGCCGACGCCTCCTGGGCAAGCGCACTCGCCTCGACCCGCCTCCTCTCTAAGGTGGCCAACTCGGTGGGCTCGGTAGGCCCAAAGCCAAGCGCCCGCATGTGGCTGTCGACCACCGCGGCCGCCTCGTGCTTCCTCTGCGCCTCCTCCCAGGTGTCAGCCTGGGACATGACGACGTGCTCCACCTCGCCTGTCGCCGAGTCGGGCACGAGATGGGGTACCACGACCTCCCCGGCTGCAGCGGCTGCGGCAGCGCTTGGTACACCACCATGGAGAGCTCCTTCGGCTGCTCCACCCCTGGCACGGTGGCGCGCTGCTCCTCTTCGTGCGCGGAGACAGGGTGCTCCTCTGGCGCCCCCTCTTGGGCCGCAACCCGGGCCTCCCCTCGCTCGACTGGGAGAGCTTGAGGCACCTCGACCTGCTGCCCGGCGTGGGAGCCAACCTCCATATCGTGGGGAGGGGTGGACGCCCAGTCCGGCTGAGGCTCAGGCGCTTGGCCCGACTCTCGCATCTCCACGTCGCCCACCGGCCGATCGGTGGCCGCGGAGCTCACCTCCTCCTCCCCCTTCTCCCTGCGCTCCTCCTCAAGCTTGCGCAGGCCCTTAGGCCACGACTTGGTCGAGGCGCCGGGGGCTCGGTCACGGGAGCCCGGGCTCAAACTCTCGTCGCCCAGGGTGATCGGCTGACGCTCCGACCCCGCCCCCGCCTGTGGGACAGCAACCGTCGCCCTGGGCTCCGCTGTCTCGGCCACCACCTCCTGGTGACCGGCCGCTGCTTCGCCTTGCCTGGCGGATGACGGCTCCTCGAGCAGGGCGATGCCCGGGGTGGTGATGACGGTGGCGGCTTTATCCCCGACGACGCAGTCGCGGCTCCAGCACCTGCACGAGACACAGCCGCCATCAGCTTCCCGCGCTCGATCGCTTCTCGGGCTTGAGCCAACCAGATCGGAGTAGAAGAAGGAAGCGTCACACCACCTGAGGCGGACGAGGTTCCGCTCGATCCTCCTGTGACCTTTAGCTTCTTTGAAGGCAGGATGGGGGGAGCGATGGCAGGACGCGCTTGGTCCTAAAATGAAGGGAAAAAGGGAGGATGATGATGACAGAAACCCACGAACAGGATAATAAACAGCAAGAAGAAGCGTGACTCGAAACTTACCTCACCGCCGCGTCTGCGGTGGAACCACTCGAGCCGCCGAGGGGATTGACAGCTGGCCTCAAATCGCTCGAGCTGCTCGGGGGCTTTCGAGCCACGGCCGAGTTGCTCGAGCCACTCGGGGGCTTCCGAGCTTCAGCGGCACGGCTCGAGGTGCTCGGGGAACTTGTGGCCTGGGTGGCCACGCCCGCCCCAACCGGCTCCTGGGCCGAGCCCCGTGTGGGATCCCTTGCGGGCTCCTGAGACCGACGCGGCGGGGCCTGCTCAGGCCGACGACCACCAGAAGAAGCCCGGCGCTCGACAGGGCGCTCGCCGGGCTGAACTGAAGAAGACCTGCGCGCATCTGCAGCCTTGTGCTGCCGGGTGCGCGCGCCCGGTGTTGATGATTGTTGACGAGAAGAAGGCTCCCGCCGTGACGGAGACCGCGCTCGAGCGTCCTGGTCAGAGCGGTGGGACGACTCCTCCTGCTGGCCCGCTCGAGTCAGCGACGAGCTCCCGCCCAGCTCGAGACGGGGCGGCACCAGAGCTATCTCCTGCACGTGAGATTGAGGAAGCGTAAGGGCTCGAGCGATGATGATCGTCACCGCTCGGGCCGCCTCGTCGTCCTCCTCGACGTCCTCCTCCTCGTCATCGGTCGACTCCAAACTGGGACTCCAGTCGTTTGGGTCCGCCCTCAGACGCATCATCCGCTCCCGGCGGCGCCTGGCCTTGCGGTTCTCCCTTTCCTCTAGCGCGGCGGCCTTTCTTCCCTTCTCCTCTCTTCTCGAGAGCGCGCGCGTGTTCTCGAGCGGATTTAAGGCGTCTTACCTCACGGTCGGGCGCGTCTTCCTTCACCGGGGGCACCGAGTCCGCGTGGTCGATGATCTCCTGTGGGGACACACCTCGATAAGATGACGCAAACCGGAGAAAAAATAAAATCAACAATAAGGAAAGCCTCGAGAAGAGCTTACGTAGCCGAGCGGTGTCGGTGTCCGGGCGCATGGGGAAGAGGTCGACTTGGTTCTCCCCAAAGCTCCTGCCGCCGTCGATCGTCTTGCGCACTCGCGCTACGACCGTGGCGGCCGGGAGGGGCCGGCTCGACATCCTGCTGGCCTCGAGCGCCAGGGGGTCGGCATCCTCCATCATCTGGTCCAGCCGCAGCTGGCGATCGGCGAGCGGGAGCACCCGGCGGAGGTGGAACCCGGCGATGACGTGGGCGAGGTTGAAGACAATGTCGCCGGCCCTCCGACGACGGAGCACCTCCATGGCCTTGGTCAGGGGGTCGAGATGGGGGTGGAGCCTGCTCGGATTGCCGTAGCCCCAGTTGTGATTGGGCTCGGTCACCACCCTGCCGGTGTACCTTGGGAAGTGGTTCCCCTCATTGTGGAGGTAGAACCACTCCGAGGTCCACCCGGCGTTGTTCGTCGTCCATGTGCCGGGCAGCCAGTTCTCCCGCCTCTTCAAACCGATTGTGCAGGAGCCCGCTACAACATAGCGGCGGGCGTTCACCTTCTCCTTCTCCACGTCGTCGTCGTTGTCATCCCCGCTCACTGCCAGGGTGAACAGTGTCGCCTTGAAGATGTGGATGAAGAAATCCCACTGCGGCGCCATCCCCAGATACCCCTCGCACACACCAACAAAGCTGGCGGCGTGCGAGATGGAATTGGGATTAAAGTGCTGGAGCTCGACCCCGAAGTGGTGGGGGAGCGCCCGTATGAAGCGGCTCGGCCGCGCCCCAAGCCCTCGCTTGTGGAATCTGATGAAGCTTAGTACATAGCCTTCTGGCACGACGGGCTCGTGGTGGGTGGCCTCCGGCACCTGCCACTCCGGTGGTCCCTCCGGCGGGTTGGGGAGGAGCAGCCCCTCGTTGACGAGACCCACCAGGTCCGCCTCGGTCACCGAAGACCGAGGCCACGGGAGTGCCGGGTACATCCACCGGCACAGGAGCCTTGGCGGGCTCCTTGCCGGCGGCGCTCTTGTCGGCGGCCTTGCTGCCCCCGGCGGCTTGACCGGAACCCTGGCCGGCCTTCTTGCTGGTCCTCTTCACCATGGCGACGAAGACGACGGTGGAGTCCGGGGAAGGCGGCGACGGCGGGAGCCGGCGAGGTGGCGGCACAAGGCGTGAACGGCGGCGGCACCGGTTACGCGCAAGATCAAACGCTCTCGCTTCCTCTCCTTGGGCCTTTGGCTAATGCAGATGAGCGTGGCGGGGGCGGCAGCGGCGGCGGCGGCGTTTAGGGCTGGATCCAAGGGCGCAGTTGGCGGCGGCGAGAAACGAGAAGGCGAGGAAGGCAAATGAAGGAAACCGGGAGCCCCCTCCTCTGAATTTATAAAGACCGAGTCGAGCGGCGCGCAACGCATCCGACAGCCCAGATTGCGCCATCCAACGGTCACGCGGCCCCGGCGGCCTCGCCGAGAAACGGTAACCGCATTTAATCCCTCTGACAACCGCCACCTACCTCCACTCACGAGCGCGCGTCGCGAGGCGGGACCGAACCGTCGCCGCCCCACGATCATCATGACGCGCCGGTTTTCGCCTAAAAAAGGCGCACCACCAACGGGCGGTTTCCACTCGGCCACTGCAGCGATGGGACGCCCCGACAGGCAATTCCTTACACGGTAAGGTAACCTGGGACCCCGGTCCCACTTGTAAGCCTCGAGGGAGCGGAGGCTGACCCATGAACGGGTTCGAACAGCCGCCCTCGAGCACCCGAGTCAGGGGCGCTACTGGGAAGGGACCCTTGAAAGGTCCCGCTCGAGAACGAATTCTCGAACCCAGAAGGCGTATCCAAGGCAAGTCGTAAGGCCTCTAAGAGATCCCGTCGACGGGAGGCATTCGAGCCGCCGGCTTTAATCGAGTAGAACCGGTCCTCTCGAGGCTATACGACAAGCTCTATGAGAGTGCCCATGGGCCTCGAAGCCGTCACCCTCGAAAGGAGACGGACTCTCACTTGGATCTCCCATTACCGTGTCATGGGAAGGCTTGGTGCTCGCCCGACCGCGGGTAGCACTAGCCCCCCCCCCACTTCTTGGATCCAGTCCAAGAGACCAAGCGAGAAAGCTAGAAAACGACCACAGCCCAGTACGATGATGCTCGGGGGCTCGAGTCATGTAACGTCCCTCGACAAGGGAAGAACGGGAGGCACTCGGGGGCTCGAGGAATCGAGAGGAACCTCCCACTACAGGCGCTACAACTCCAGTTAACAATAACCCTGCTCGAAACAACTCATTCAAAGCCCCCAGAGGAATTCCCCATTCCTCCGGGCCTCGGGGGCTACCCCCGCGGGGGACGCTCGCGCGCCCCCCACGAAAAAAAGAGGGAACAACCCCTCGAAATGAGGTGAACCCAACCCTAGATCTAGGTACTTTAACTCCACTTCATGATCCCTTGCCTGAAGTTCTTCACAATCAGGCAAGGGCTCGGGGGCTACTGTCGGGTACCTAGATTAGGGGGTCCTAAATCAGAAGGTTTGGAAGTACGCAAATGACACTTTACTTCCCCCTAATCCCAAAAGGCCAGCCAGAAGAAAATCCCAAAGTCTCCTCCACGCCACGTATTGGGCCGGCCCACGACCGGGCCTGCAAAGGCGCAAAGCCCGCTAACTCGAGAGACGCCCGCTCACCCGCTCGAGAAAAGGTGACGGAATCCGCTCGAGCGAACGACCGCTTGAGACGGAAGGTGGAACCCGCTCGAACGAGCGAACCGCTCGAGCCCGCTTTCCATGATCGTTTTCTCTGTACTTCCACATGGCTATAGGGCTCATCACAGTGCGGCGGTACACCTACCCCGCCTAACTCCATGGCTACAGGGCTCGTAATAGTGGAAGGTACGCCGATCACTTCCACCATCCCGCTGCCCATGCCCAGGATTCAAGGATGGTAGGCACCACTGTAACACCACGCCGCGTACTATGCTGCGTACGGCACCCCCTCAAACGCCTTTGTCAACTCTCCGTATCGTCAAACCTGCTGCCCAGTCCCATCGCTCGGGTCGACGACCCCTCGGGGCGACCTGCAGCCACTCGAGGAATGATGACAGATGTGACCGGTGTACGGGGAGCGCAGTGACTCGTCCACCCCACCTCGACGGCCACTCGACAGGGTTCCCAGGCGGACCATCATCACCCACACCTCGATTACGCCAGCCTACGTCAGCAAGGACGAGCAGGTTATCATCACCCACGACTCAAGCGCGTCAACCCGTGTCAGAAGAAGATGGACATGTCGACGTCAGCCATACTGCTACAGGCTCGAACCGGACCAAAGCCTGCGTCTACCAGCTCAAACTGGACCAAAGAAGGATTCCACAGTACCAGCGACTCGACAGGACGCGCCTGCCTAGACGTCACGCTTACGACCGCCCTATCAATCCTGTGATCCTGAGCCTCCCCTTGGCCTATAAAAGGGGACGCCAGGGCTTAGTTTGAGGGTATGCTTTCATGCTTTCACGCACACAAAGCACACACACACTTCCACACGCTAAGTCTCGGGACTTCTTTGTACTCACCCAAAGTGCAAGCACTTCGGTGCGAGATAATACAAGTTCTCCTCCCCGCCGGACGTAGGGCCTTCTTTTGCCCGAACCAGGATAAAAATCTTGTGTTCTTCTTGCATCACCATCCGGATTAGGGAGCACGCTTAGAAATTTACTCGTCGGTGTGACACCCCCCGGGGTACGAAACACCGACAGGGTGAGTGTGTACATGTTGTAGGCGTATTTCTTAAAAAAATAAAATCCATAATTAATAAATTAAGCTATTTGGCTTAAAATTTGACATTCCATCACTTTTCAAGTTCATGTATAAGTCTACCTCAAAATCATAGCGTGGGAGATAGAAATTGATTATGTATAGATCATCATTTTATATTTCTACTTTGCAACTTATAGCACACTCTTCAACTCACTCCCCTATGGTATAAACGCAACACATAAAGTATCTCTTTCATATAGCCAACAAAATATAATCCATATATAACCATATTAGCTTAACTAATAATGTCTAAATTGTTATTATTAAAATGAGTTCAATACCAAGCATCCAAACAGGGCCTAAAAGAATTGTTAACTAATATGGAAATAAAGGTACTATTCAAAACGCAAATGACATTGATACATAGGCTGAGATATAGAACATGTAGTGAGGATTACATTTATATAAGAGATAGACACATTCCACCTTAGATTAGTCCAACAGTGATCTTCTATATTTTTAAATTTTGCAACTTCACGGAAAGACTTTGTCGCCTCCGTATTATGTGCGCATTTTTATGCACGCTTGATCTTGTATACATATATATTTTTAACCAATATTTTTTCAAAACATCCATTCCTCAAACAAACACACTGCACCTATGTTAAGTCTGAGTGCGTGGGGTTTCTTATCCACCATTCGGAGAACAAATATAGAACTAGGAAATCATTCATTAAACTTAGTCAGATAGAAACATGTGGTTTATCTTAGAGCTAAGACACCATGCATTTTGGAATGAAGAATTGTAACATGATACATAATTTTTTTGAATAGGTAGCATGATACATAATTTTGAAGTATGTGTACAGAGAAACGATACAACCATATCTTTATAGCTCATCTTTATACTGTCCTCTAGGGCATATCAGTTATTTGATGCACACCGGCAAGTGATGAGCTTGGCTAATTTCAAAGCTCAAACTTCTTCAACCTGACCACAATGACAGGGCACATGGCCTTTCCTTTCTCAAGGTTCTTTGCAAGGATTGAGGTATACACCATGAACAGTTCCTTAAGGATATCCTCACCAAAATGATTCAAGATCAGCGGCTCAATACCAGCCCTTATGATCTTGGCAATGTTTTCTGCGCTACTAGAACAATTGACAACAACATCGCCATCCGAGTTATCGTAGGCATCCCAGTTTGACTCAAAGAGTCTCATGTCTTCAATGTCAAATAGATCATTCTTCTTAATCAATTCTGTCACCTCATCAAGTGATGGTGCGTAGTATGGCATGTTGAAGGAGCTTAGTTTCTTCTCCTCCACAAGGCCCTACGAACAATGTATCATCTAGGGTTACAATTATTAAAAGTAGAACCGTCATTTAGTTATTCGGCTATTACTAATAAACTATGAAATTGATTTGATATTTTGATAATCTTTTATTACTCTTTTTTTGTGTGTTCAACTCGTTGGATGTACCTTATGGACTAGGTATTCGAGCGCTTGGGAAAGAACTTCCCAAACGCGTGCCACACCCCCTTGCATTGGCATCTCTGCCGGCTTCCGGCCAGCAAATGTTAGTACCATACAACCACCTGGTACAAGTTCTTTGTGCCGTAGTGACAAAAATAATTCAAAGTCCTTTTCAAATTGCTCCCTGAACAGGTCTACAACAACTTTTGGAGTAGTCTTCCCAATGTAGATGTTGTCAAAATTCACATGAGTTCCATTTGAGACATCCTCAGGGACCTATAGCGTAAGAAGAACACAACAATAATATTAATGATATCTTGTGGTGTACATGCGCCGTTTCTAATTTTGCCTTCACCAAGTACAAAAACAAAATTTGCATTCATTTTTTAGTTTACAAAAATACGTGTTAGTTTCAGCCTTTATAGGAATCCGTTGTTTTTGCACTAGGGCCTATATGGGTGTACAATATTTTGTTTTTGCGCTCTTTTTATGTACCTTGGAACGCCATATGAGGCAGTGGGATGAGTGGAACAAATGGACGCTCTGGCAGGGCAAAATCCTTGTGTACATGGATGCAGGCAGTCCGGCGATGTAGCAAGGGACTACCGCTGCCTGCTTCTCCACAGCGGCCACGCCATGGCCATGGCCATGGAGCCCCTGCTGATCAAGCGACCGGAATACAAGGTTGAAGTCGTTGCCCGGCAGATCATTCAGAAAGAACAGCACCTCCATGATGGTGCGGCTTTTATAGCTATCTGCCATTTCCTGGACATGGGCGGCGATCGTGCTCATCACCTCGGAGACGACGAGCAGCGTGTTCGGCCCCGACGAGCATCCTAGGTCAGCTGCCACCATCGTGCTCCCAGTCCCAGGGGAGAGCGACTTGAGCGCCTCTCTGACGGCCTTGTGGAGCTCAGGCCACGTCTCCATTACCGTCTTCCTCTGCGCAAGAACATCACCGCGCGCTTCATGAAATAAATTGTCGTCCCACACAGATGAAATATATGCCGTCCCATGTTAAGTTTGACTAGGTTTATAGATAATATTGGCAGTATTTATAGTTTTAAATAAGTTCATTATGAAAATATATATTCAACGATCTATCTTAATATTCATGTTTTCTTATATATATCTGATCAAAGTTAAACACGTTAGACTTTTCAAGAAGCAAGAATAATATTTTTCATAAGACAGAGGGAGTATATAGCTTGTAAGCTTTATTCTGAGCACGAACTTGGAAGATGGAGTTGGCGGCATAGCTGTTCTCTCCGTCACCGGTTGCCATGTGAAGCTCCTTTTCCACGGACATGATGGCCTGCGGCGGAGCGCGACCATGGGAGAACATGGAGGGCATGGCAAGGGCGGAGCCACGGAGGAAGGACGTCGACAACGACGGTGAGGTGAGGCCACGCTGCACGTGTGGAGTGCATAGTCGCCTTGGGAGTGGTGCGGAGTAGGAGCAAGCTAACAGCGAGCTTGTGGGAAACATTGCCATTGCTCGCTGGAGTCACAGCAGCTTCACGAGCGAGCTTGTACGTGGTTTGCTTTGTGTTGTTGGGGCTTTGCACTCTGAACTAGACAGAGGGCTAGGGCTCCTTTTATAGAGAAACCATGCATGTCCAAGTGGGAATAAAAACAATATTAGTCTGATTAATTGGTCCCAAAATATGAAATATGGATTAGCCCTAGCTAGAGATGCTGATAGTGATCCTAGCCCGCTTAGTTCAGTGAGAGCTTTTGTCGTGTATCTCATTAATCATCCGAGTACGAATTCTCCTTAACTCAATTTTACTTTGTTTGTAATTATAATGAAAAAAACACCCATTTTTTAGAGTTTTTTTCTCTACGATAGTTTTTTTTTATAGGTTCTCTTTTTCCATTGTTGTTGGTCATCTTTCAAGGCTATTTGCAGGAGGAATACCAATTGAAGAAAAGTTATTGATGAGTTTAATAAGTGATGTTTTTAGATTATATAAGATGAGTCAGAACAATTTTTACGCAGACGTCCACGCACCCCCTATAAATACATGTACGCAAACCCTAAATAATCACCCCCTGTGAGCACCTCTTAGAACAATTTTTACGCAGACCACGCACACTCACCACCTATGAATACACGTACACAAATCCTAAATGAGCACCTCTTACCAGTTAACGCATAATGCCGGAAAATCCTTGGGAAAATATCAGAAAAATATATGAGCACCAGGATTTGAACTCTGGTGGGTAGCGTCTCACTGGACCGTCCTACGATTGGACTACAAGTCCATTTGCGAGTCAGAAATAAATTAATGTTAATATATATCTACAAATTCGTCGTTTTCAAATGTTGTAATAATTGATGAAAACTTTGTTACCATCTGTTGACTACTCATATTAAAAGTCTACATCGAATTTGCAGCCCCATGTCCGTGGTTATCTGAATCCGTATTTCTCTTCTTTGTTTGACACGTTAACTGCTCTGTACGTATCAATTGCTCTAGAATGGCCATTCAAATAATGGGTCACATTGTTGAAATATTTGCTATTATTTGGCTCCATTGAAACAGCTTATAGCTCCCACAATAATGAAACTAGCTCCACATTTGTTCAGATACATCTATGATCCTTGTTTAATTAGCTGAACCCAATACGGTGAGAAGTGTGGGCGTTTTCCCCAAAGATAATCAAGGTTTTTTTTAAAACATGCGACCGCAAGCAGAGAGTTTTTTACGCCCTTACATGGTGAGCCAAAGATTACCGAACACAACAACCCTAGCTGCACGAGGTTGTAGTTACATGGTCGAATTGTGCTTCCATCAGCGTGCACGCATCATTCATGCTAATTCTTCTGGCCTCCAAGGCACTAAGACGATGGAACGCGGCCGCCATCCAAAGACCCGCTTCCTCTAAAAAGATCACAGAAAGCAGCTCAGAGGGCGATCTCGATGGCCCATAGAATGTTCATGCATTTCTCTCCTTCCACAGCGACCACCCCACCAAGAAGAGTAGCGAGTCAAACGCGCGGTGGATCACTTTGGGCAGCGGACGCCTGGACTCCAACCACCATTCCATGATGTTCTCCTCGCTCACTTGAATGAGCCCATGCAAGTGGTACGCCGCTAAACATAGGGACCAAACCTCTCCGCTGAAGACACACCCAAGGATGATGTGATCCATCGTTTCGTCCTCTTGATTGCAGAAAACAAAGATAATCAAAGTTGTATGGATGTCTTCAACTTATTACTACATACGCTTCAACTTAAATTGATTTATATTTTCTTTATGTTAACAAAAAGGCCTAGTTCTATTGGTTAGATCTCATTAACATTCTTCTAATATTCGTTTGCCATCCAACCTAGATATGAATATGTCTCCACAAATTGGTCATTTTGATAACAATCGCACCTTTTGGGAAGCTTTGTTAAAATTTGTATAGTAAAGTTGCAACAAAAGATAGTATTAAAACCTATATTTTCCAAACATGTCGATGTTTATAATGTCACTTTAGGTTGTACTTTAAATATTTTGTAGCTCATACATTGGCCATTATATTTTTTATTGTAATGTATGGAACTGCTAGATCGAGTTGTATTTATAGATTTTGTTGGTATTTATAATGTCATGATGAGCAAAATGATATTTTTTTCCTACAAAAAATTGGTCATTTCTTAGTGTTATACTGATCTAAAGTTGAATGACTTTTGTGAACATGTATTGACTCAAATGAAACATCTACATTGAATTTGCAGCACAAGTGTTTATATGTATTTCTGTTTGTTTGGCATATTAACTTTTTATATATTAACCTATTATCGATCTTCATTGTAAAAGAAACAAGATATGCAAAAGTTTCATTTGAAAATGTGCCACTTTGTTGAAGTACTTGTTAATTTGTAATCGCTCCAACAATGAAATCCCAACCAACATCTAGGTCAGCTCCTATCTCTCATTGGTACCGACTATAAGACTGTACCGTGGAAGAAGCACGGATGGAGCCAAGTGTCCACATACTCCCTCCGTCCCAAAAAGAATGACGCTATGGGAAATGAGCAAGTCAAACTTTCTCAAATTTAACTAGGTTTGTAGAAAATATGTGTAATATTTATGTCTCCAAATAAATTTTAAAAACTAGACTTAAAGATCTTTCCGATGATACTAATTACTTAGCATAATTATTTATATTTTAATATAAAATTACCGGCGGTTTGAAAATATTGACTTCTCGAAAAGCGAGAATGACATCTATTTTGGGATGGAGGGAGTAGGATGAAATAGCTATCAAGGATAGTAGATTATTATTGTTAGAGATATAGTTACAAGCGACATGGACCTTGTTTCTTTGCGATAGGGATATTTGTATAGCTCTGCCAACATTAACTACACATTGACAGGCAATAAAACTTGCTTATCCCAATTTAGGCTCTAGGACAAGGTAGAATATCTAATTTAATTTTCTTGTTGATATTTAGTTCAGGGACACATATGCCTATTTGTTTGTTTGGACTAGGGTTGCCCATGTGAATGGCCAGGGGTGGATCTACACCCCGCACTGCCCCAGCCTGCAGCCCGAGCGGTCCAAAAATTCCTTTAGTATATTCATTGTGTAGCCTAAAATAGTCTATGAAAATACACATTTAGCTCTACCCGACGTGGCCTAAAACTCTCTTACACTACTATAGCCCCGTCGACGAAATATCGGCGATAGTCCACCTGTAGGGGTATGCCCCGAGCGGCAGCTTGATCGGTGGAGGCACGCGAGATTGCAAGAGAGACGTCAAAACAGAGAATAATGACACCAAGATTTACCCAGTTCAAAGCCGCAAGGATGCGTAATACCCTAGTCCCGCTCTACTGTTATGGATTGCGATGTGTGGATGAGTTTGCTTGTGCGTTATGCGAGATTGTGTGTGCCCTAAAGGGGTCCTTGCCCGCCTTATACGGGTTGGGGGCAAGGTTACAGATCGGATCTAGCCTAGTCGGTACAAAGTTTCGTGCTTTACAAGGCTACAAAGATTTTCTAACCGACTAAGCCTTTCCTTCTTGCATCTCGGTTGCCTTATTCTTGTCCGCCTAAGACTCTCCGACGAGGTATCGGACCGGCCGGGCTTGATCTTGGTGGGCCGGTACGATCGTCCGTCTGTGCCCGGGGGTAGGGTTTATACCCCCACAAGCCCCCGAGTCTTTTCTAGAGATCCACCACTATGAATGGCCATGGTGAAGTCAACATGGAGTAGGTTGATGAGGTGCAACTACTCTTCTTAGGCTCTTGTAGCATACTAGTAAAGCTTCTAAGTGAATCTTGCCTCCTCTACCTCTTTACACATGTCCTCTCTTCCTCACACTAAACTAGATTCATAGTTCGCCACTTCTCATCCCCCACGGATTCAAATTTCAATAAGTTGGAATACTCCCATGTGAAAGTAACATAAATACCTATACGCTTAGGATTTTATATGTTACACTAAATGCTACCAACAAGCTTACTTGCGTCATTGTTGGGGAATGGTAGTTATTCTAACATTAAATTGAGTTCACACATGATTACCACATGGATCACACACCTATCTATCAGTTGTTAGCAACAAAAGATAATCAATTTAGTCTATGATTACTAGATGAATCCTATTCTTATCTTGCAAAGATGCTCAAGTTCACGAGTAGTAACAACTTCGGCATAGGAGCACCAATTCAGAATCCTACTAGATGTCGCTCCTATCCGGTGAGAATGTTAAACATGGATCCTATCATATCTAGTGAAGATGTTGATCATTCTAGAAATTCAAGTCTCATGATTGACACCACTATCACCCAAGACAGTCTATTATTGCAAAAAAAACAAGTTATAACATCAGACCGAAAAGTCAGTAGTATGTAACGTCCGACCCTCCAAAGCTAAATCGACATTTTTAATATGCCCCCACTGACTCTACATGAGTCCTCAAGGGATGTTGCAAAGGGATGATGAGTAGTGATTCTAGCAATACAAAAACATTTTTCCCTCCTCAATCAACTTTTCGCCCTCTTCTTGTTGGTCTTGTTAGTTCAACGATCCCCTAGCTCGAGACTTTGATCGGAAGCAATGTTAGGGTTGGCAACTATGTCCGTGTTGGACGCCTTTGTAGGTGAATGGTGCATCCATGTGACTATGCATGGAAGGAGAACTAATGGTTTAGTTGTTTGGTCACATGCGCCATTTCATCCATTGACTTTAATATGTGTATATAGACCAAACAGAAGACTAGTAGATTGGACTTTTCATGGCATGAAGCAAATTGAGTTATCTTATTGTGTCATAGAGCGAATTCTCTCAAAGCTGTTGAACAACATGACTGGAACGCTAAGGTGGTGAGTGTTAACGAGGATTAAGCTATAAATTTCGCACTCAGGAACCTCGTCAACCGGACAAAACAGAGGAGGAAAATTGGCATAGCATAGGCATTTTTATCACTAATAAGTTCCACATGTACTCTTAGTATTTGGATTGCGGTACATTCACATTTTAGGGGAAATAAGCCCTTGAACCCATCCGAAAGAACCAACCGAGATTGAGTAAGCAACACACTCCAAGACACGTGGGGACAAGTGTAGAGCAAGGTGGTGGGCCCCCGCCCAAGCCCCGGTGGTGACGACCCGGCTTTGTGGGTCCCACGTGTCGCCTTTGCTCCACCGACCTACTATTGCTTCTAGAAGATGCCACGTGTCACCAGATGGGTGGACCCTAGGTCGGCTGACCTGGGGTGTGGGCCCAATCGAGGTCGGTTGACTCCACCGACGTTCCCAGCGCATCCCTGACGTCCAATCAAGTCGGTTTGAGGTCGGTTTAATCCAAGGGTGGAGAAGCCACTTCACGCGGATCGATGACGTGGCGGTGGAGTAGCCCCTACTCCACCTTCCCCTATAAATACCAGCTGCATCCAACCATTCTAGACAATGTGGGTTCCACCTTAGTTCTATATTCTAGTTGTAAGTGTTAGTGTTAGTCTAGTGTGGGAGTTAGAGTTGAGTCGAGCGAAACTCGGAGTCTCGAGTCGTCTTCGGAGAGTCCGGTATTCCTCTTTACCTTTCCTCTTTTATAAGACTTTTAGTATTTAATATATTTACTTTCCCTTTACTTTTCTGAGTATTTACTTTCAGTACTTAGTGCAATATTACGCCAATAGTAGTGTTGTAGTGTTCTAGTCTGTCTTGTAGTAGTAGTTCACTAGATAAGTTAGTCTTGTCTGTTTAGTTGTTTTCATCGCCAGTAGCTCATAGCACTGGAGCTTGGGCTAAGTCGTATACTTAGTCTGGGTTGTAGGAGTTCGTGTGAGCGTGGTGCTCAACCTAAGCCTACCTTTGGATATCACCTCATTTGATTGGTTTACCACTCAATTTCCTGACGTATATTAGCGGGAACGGCGAATCGTGACAGGACTCCGTCTCCTTTAGTTCTATTTGCATTGGGTTTGGTTGATAGGCGCCCATAAGAACTAGGTCCGCTGGGATAGGGGATGAACCCTCCTACTCCCGGTCATATCTCCAGCAGCCAAGTAAGACAGGATTAGCGACTTTAGTGTACATCCACTACTAGATTAGATTAGTCCACAGAAGTAGAGTCAGAGTCATAGGAGTCTTTCATTCACTCGTTGTCCTCCCACCTAACTACACTACACTAGTTATCTTAGAGTTATCCAGGACCACATTCAACCTTCCTCCATCACTTCGTTTATACTCACTACACTAGTTGAGCCTAGTTGGGGTAGGATCTCTCTCCTTACCACCACTTCTAGCATGCTTTCCCTTGGGTAGGATATAAACCTTGGAATACTCATCCTAGGGAAGTGCTACACCAGCCTCTATAAGCTTGCAGAGTTACCATTCGGTACATCTTGTGACATCACTAGAGCTAGCCTTGCTTAGCGATCCTAGAGCGATTACCTGAGGAGGAATTGTGACACCCTCTCTCTAGTAGTAGTTCTGGTTTGCAGTGAGCATTGCTACCAGGCGCCACCCTTGTCACATTATCTTTACTCTAGTCGGTGTGCGTAAGAAATGCCAACAATGAGCATATCAACGGTCAAGATGTTGTTGTTGTTGTTGAGTATTTTGTTACTCTCTCTGTTCCATTATATGTGCCATCCTAGCAGTGCTTTTGGTTGTCCAAGTTCACAACATGTTGCATGTATCTGGACACAATGTATGTCTAGATTGAAGGAATCTAACGTGTAGCTAGCAGAAAGGTGGGAACGACATTTAAAGTAGGACAGAGGGAGAAAGCATGTGGGAAGGCCTTTGAATATGGCCAGAGACCATGACATCATGGCCTTCATTAATTTTGTCTCATAGGCACGCAGCCACGAACTTGCCAATTGGGACACAGGCCCGAGCCAAGAAACATGGCGTGCCCAACCCGTTACACCCCATGCAATCTGAACCATTGAGACATATCCAACGTCTGAGAAAACACTTAGTACACAATAAAGCGTGTTGCGGCTATCTCCTCACCCTAAATTCATTTCCTCCCCTTTCTTTCCATACGCAGCGGCGGTGACGCAAACATGAGCGACTCGAGCGATAGCGATTGGCGCGCATCACCGCAAAGAAAAGGTAACACCATCGAAATCCCCTTGTAGGACAAAGTTTGCACCATCGGCTTGCATGCGACTCTATCGAGCGGCTTCTTGACAACATCCATGTATATCTTGCTTTAGATCTACGAATTTCGAACAAGTGCAAGTCGTTGAGCGACATCGGCCAGGTCTCCAGCAACCATGGTAAGCTGGTGCGGAGGAGCAGAAGGAAGAGCCTGACAACGAGGGGTGGCATCTCTGGCAAGCTAGCCCCAAAGGATGCATGCCGATCTGGCATACCTTTTGCTGGTGATTTTTCTTTTCTCAATTTTACTTTTCAGATCTTTGTTTGATGTGGATCCAAAAAGTCGAGCATTAAGGTAGGCTTCCGATTTTGAAGTTGGGGCCACTATTCTAGTTATGGTAGAAGATCGAGGCAATTATGGGAGTGATTTGCGGCGGTCGCTTATATGGCTTGTGTCATTATTGGTCCTGTCTAGCCTATTAAAAAACCGATAAATTTTGACAGATTCAATAGTGATTTTTGAAAGAAAATAAGTTGAAATCCGCCGAAATCTATCGGACCATTAATTATAAAGAGAGATCGAATAGAATAGGGGATATAGAGATGTATAGGCGGAGACGATGAGGTAGAGATATTTGAAAAGAAAACAAAGATTATTTTATAGTATGGGATCAATCAATATACTAAAAATGAAAGAAGTTTCCTCTAGAATGTAAATTTTAATAGAAACCATATATAATTTTCATAAATATCATTTATTTTTGCAAGAAAATCCAAGCAAAATTCCCCAATCAAAAGGCCTAGCAGCAACCAATCCTCCGCTACGGGCTACGGCGTACGGCCCAGCCGGCTATCCCCAAATCCAGGCCTATCCGATGTCCACTCGTCCCGCCCGTACAAGCACAATCAGCCTCCACCACTTCCAGATCCGTTCCGAACTATCCAGAAACCAGAAAGGCCGGGAGCGCCTCGTCCCTTCGCCATCGCCACCCCAACCAACGGACCCGATGCACCCTGCCGCCCATCCAACGGCCAATCTCGCCCCAACCCCTCCTCCCGGCCGTTTCACTTTCACCGCGGGCCGCTCATTCACCGCCAGCCGTCAGCTCACTCAGCAGCTTTTACTCACGCGAAAAGCGCGCGGCGGAGGAGGCGGTAAAAAAAAAAAAAAAAAAAAGCAGCAGCACGCGAGCGCCACCGCATTTCGAACCGAAGTGGGGAAAGGAAAACAGAGAGCGAGAGATCGAGAAAAATAAAAAAAAAAACCACCACCGTCTTCTCGCGGTCTCCTGCTACTCCAAACCCTAGCCCCCGCGCCCGCGCGCCCCGGTCCACCGCCCCCGCCGTCGCCGCCGCGGTTGCGGTCGCGCGCCCCGCCCCCATGGCGAAGTCGCGGCCGCCCAAGCGGATCCTCGAGTCCTACACCATCAAGGGCTCGGACAAGGTCATCAAGCGTGAGTGTGCCCCTGCTTCCTTCGCCCCTGTCCGATCCGGAAATTACGCGGGGGGTTTTGGGGGATTTTTGGTGGCGGACGTATTCCCCCTGTCGGGATGTGTGTCCGGGGTCTCGGCTTCCGGGCCCTGGGATTCGGGCCTTCGGGATGTCTTTACTTCGGGGTAGAATGATTTCGTCAGAAATGTTGTTTTTTGCAATTACTGTATTATCTGGCGCTCTGTTGTTGTTTTGGCTATATTATGCCGGAATACGGTTGGAATTTAGTCGTTTATTGTATGCTGCTGCCATCCCCGCGTCTAATTGGGGGTTTGAATTCGGTTAGCACTGTGAAGCGTAATCTTCGAGGGGAGGTTAGCATCGCGTTCTGATTACAGTACCTATTGTTTGGTCAGTTCAAACTTTTTCCCCCTATCTACCAAGCTTTCGTTAGCGTGAACTCAGCTTGCTGGAATGTTCAGTCTAGAAGGTATTTGTGGATGAGTTTATTACATAGCATTGGCATAAGTGTATGAATGAACGAGCTTGATTTGTACAAAGTAGAATGAAATAGAAGTGCAGTAAACTGTTTTATGATTGATGTGCTCATCCACAGTTCATTAGCATCTTAGCTCTGTTATTGCACTACTGCTTCAAATTTGGTACATGAACAGTGTTGTTTAGATAGAAGAGCTCAATCATGTTTTTGTAATACAGTACTAGCTTCCTCCTTCCACTGTCGTTGGCTAAATTTTGGTACCAGGTCTTCAAAAGTAGATTGGACATTTCTTTTTTTCTTGCAAGAAAAAAATCAGTTATTATAAGGATGGTGTATTTTGAGTACCTCTGTGAAACAAATACACTTATAATCTGATATTTTCAAACTAAAATACACCTTATAGAAGTTGATGAAGGATGGTGTATTTTTGTTTATACAAGGCTTTCTGATTGCTTTGATGAAGCAGTGTAAGGCGTCTTTCAGATATGATTGATTCTTTAAATTGTTCCTTCCAGCTGGCGATTGTGTTCTAATGAAGGCCTCTGATGCATCAAAGCCACCTTATGTGGCAAGAATTGAAGCGATTGAAGCAGCAGGGGCTCGAGGCACCAATGTGAGAGTACGGGTGCGGTGGTATTATCGACCAGAGGAGTCCATAGGTGGCCGGCGGCCATTTCATGGTTCCAAGGAGGTTTTCCTCTCTGACCACTATGATGTACAAAGTGCCGACACCATTGAGGGGAAATGCAATGTCCACAGCTTCCGTAGCTATACAAAACTTGATTCTGTCAATGCTGAGGATTTCTTCTGCCGCTTTGAGTATAAATCAGCTACTGGCAGCTTCGTACCAGATCGCATAGCAGTGTAAGAACACAGTGAGACTTTGCGATTTCATTATTTTGGATTTGTGTTTCTTGTTGCATTTACAGTTTGTAGCAAGTTCTGTCTAATTTGATCCTTTAACTTGTGCAATGTGTTAATCTCCTGCTACCTCTAATCCAGCATAGATTAGATTATGCCTCTGGTAGTTAGCTTTGGTTTTCGAAGCAGTATTTTCCCTGACATGTGCCCCTCTTTGGATTGCTTATTTGTACTAGGGTTAGACAATTATATAATTAATAATAATAGGAGTAAACAATGTCAAAAACCAAATGAATAACTTGTTTTGTGTTGATAGTGCTAAAATTGTAAGTACTCCCTCTGTCTCCAAATGTAAGGTCTATTTTTTCTTAGGATGAGACTTTGACTAACAGTTAATTACTTTGACATATTTGTGATGCATAATCATAGTTAGAAGCAAGTACTTTTGAATATGATAATATATCAAGTTTGTGTCAGAACTCAGAAGGTTATATACTACTAGTACTAGAGTAAATATTGGTTGAAGGCATGAGGGAGTAACTTGATTTGCAGGAACAACGAAGTAAGTAGATGATATATGTCCTAATTTAAGTATCATGCCACCTGTAGATAACTCTCACAAGTTTCTTCAATGACCCCACCGTAGTAACAGAAAACAGGGCCAAAGGCATCGACCCTCGACCTTGCAACGTCATCCCTGACTTGGATATTGGGGTTATTTTTGACCCCCACCATGTGAAAATGTCTCGCAAGTAGTGTATCACCTTTCTTGAACCTGTCGAGCTGAGAACTTTGTGACTATCCCCACACAAGACTTTTATTTTGGAAATGGTATTATCTGCCTGTTCCCAAGGTTAATGAGGTCATAACTCAATTTCATATATGATCCTATATCATCATGAACCTCTTTGTACTAGATAGGAGTAATTCATTTGTATGTTCTCCTATGCATGTGCAATAGTATGGGAATGCAATCATCTTTTCAAGTACATGGTATTGCTAACCTGGGGGGGGCAATCTAGAGCTTACTTTGTTTGATTTTTCAAAGGCAGGCCATGGAGTTAGCATGTGTTTAGTTTAGGGATTAGGAGTGACGAGATGGACCCAACCCTGTCTTTTTAGGAGGTAACCCACTTTTAGTTTTTAGGTTGGGTCCATCCCATGTTTTTTGTTTGGTTAGATGTATCGATTTCATGGTTTTGGAGGTTGGGTTATCTGCTCTTCTCCCCTGTCCAAGTGAAGGACTTAAGGGGGGCAGATAGAGATGTTTTGGGAATATCTGTCTGAAGTAGGATATTTCTTGCTTGGTTTTGGAGTAGATGCATGGCTTCCTTGTATAGTGGATGCAGAACCCCAACTTTTGATAACAGCATTTGGTTTCCAGATTCCTAGAATTACTATGAACCTACACTACCATCAACTCAGAACCTGTTGCTCTTGCTCCTATAACCACATTGAAGTCCTCCTGGACTCTTGTGTTACAGCACAAGGTTCTTAAGGCATTTTCTAGTGCCTTAAGACCTCACCCCTAGATTATTCTGTTATTGTACCAGCACATATTCTGTTTCAACCTTGATGTCTACTCTTATGGTTGGGTCTCATGGGCCATGACACAACATTGTCACCTTGGATGAAAACAGGGAACTATCATGGATGACTTTGAACCTTTCCCAGAGGGACCAGACTTCCTAAATCCTAATTGTCCTTTGATTCTGTTCCTTAATTCACCCGAACAATTGTGTGCCTGATCTATCTGGTCTGCTAGGTCAAACTCAAATTCAAACTCCCTGAGGACTCCAACCTATGTTCCTTCTGTGCTACTCAATGTATGGACTGCTACTTGTGGCTTGTCTTTCCTTATTATATATGCTGGCTCACTGGATGCACCTCACACTTGAGCTTACGTTACTACAACTTTTCACATATTGTTATGTTTTTGAAAAGCCATAGACCAAGTCCTTGTTGTTAGCCTTTAGCTGCCTTTACCGTTTTGCAGGTTTGGGTTCTGTATAGTTCTTAAATCTGAATCAGCATTTTTTATTTCTCTCATCTCTTTTGTAAAACATGTGCCAGGTTTTGCAAGTGTGAGATGCCATACAATCCAGATGATCTTATGATCCAGTGTGAGGAATGTTCTGACTGGTGAGCATATAGATGATGCATGCTGTCCTAAGAGTTTTTTTTTTTTATACATCATGCTATACCTCTTTTCCTCTGGTGCATTGTTTAATTCAATTTATTGCTTTATTGGTCTATGAATGGGTGGATTTGTTTGTATTTATTTGAGATTAGACATGGGATAGGAATACTGAATTCCAAAAACAAATTAATTTCCTTTAGTACCTTTGTATAAGTGTGTACATGATATTCACTGTGTACTTCTCCCAATAAGGACCAAAATAGTCAAAATGAATAAATAAAGCACTGTTTCTTAGCTTCTTTCATTTGCTAAAATAAAGTGTATTTACTGCTGCTCACTTACAACGAGTTGTGTTCTCAAACTGTTAACAGGGCATGGTTGGTCATGCAGGGTGGCATTTTAATTTTTTAGGCCTTTAACAATTCACATACATATTTCAGTAGAAAGTGTTGCCATTAAGATTTGAGGTCAATTTGGAATTTTATCTGAGCATTTATTGGTTCATGGCCCTGTGCGCACGTATTCAGTCACTTTGCGCCCTTTGAGGCTATATTGGTACACCTAAAATAACTCTCTTTTTCAGGTTTCACCCTGCTTGCATTGGGATGACAATCAAAGAAGCAAAGAAACTTGAGCATTTTTTCTGCCAGACCTGTACAGCTGAAAATGGGAAGATGGTTGATAATTCACATGAAGCTACAGCGCAATCAGAAGAAAAGGTAAGCTGCACGTGATGCTAGTGCTGCTTATCGTTGATTCAAGTTTTCTTTGCTATTTGAAACTACAATGCAAATCGTAATTATGCTTCTAATAATATATTTTTAAACTGATCTCTTCAGCCGGTGGAGTCGAAAAGGCGACGAAGGTGATGGCCCAGCTGATTGAATTTATGAAATCCATGCTGGGTTGTAAAAAGCCTTCCCAAGCTTGAGAATGAGAACTGTAATTTTATTGTCCGTCGCAGTTTGTGGTTCATGGGTCCCTCTAATGTCAAGCATACAATGTACATAGCTTGCAACCTGATCAGATTGTTGTATTAGAGCATACTAGGATTTGTGTGGTAGCATCGGCAGTCGGACTATCGGAGTATGTGTAGAGTTGTGTTGCCTCGTAATGCCAGCATCAGGTGATCAAGCTTCCTCTGGGCATTAGGACTACTGCATATGATATGATCCAGCAATAATAATACTTCCATCCATGCAGCTGCAGCTGGACCTGGCTAGTCAGTTAGTAAGTCGTCAGGAAAACTTTGTATCGTCATGTGAACCTTTTTGATATCCTGTGTAATGCAAGCATCTTAGTGTGGTACTTGCACAAATTGTTGCATGAAATTGGACACCCACCCTGGCCCATTGCCTGTGGTTGCATATTTGCGTCAGTCAGCATGTGTTTTAAGTTTCGATGAACAATAATAAAGTTACAAGTTTAAGCTATTTGAACTGGTCTGGCTCAACGAAACATACCCTCCATTTGTTTTTTGAATTATGTATTTTGATTTGAGTTAATGTGATGTTTATTGAAATTGTGGGCTAATAAGTTGGTGGCCAAATTATGCTTTGTCAGGTTTAAATATTAACAGGGCATAGCTTGACAAATTAGATGAAGAAAGAGATTCAAAGAAATTCTTGTCCACGCTAGCGGTCCAAAACTGCGGCTGGCACGATGACTTCTGTATTCGCGGTCCGCTTCCGTGCCACTGCCGCGCCTCGCCGCACCGCGCGCCGAACAGGCGCGGCCGCGCCGTACCAGAGCTAGCCACGCCGTCGCCGTCGCCGCACTTCACGGCCGCTGACCCGACGCCGTTCACCTGCCATGTGATTTCTCGTCACCCCAAGCTAGTCACGATTCACGAACTGTAAAAAGTAGTTGGGACTGCAGACAGGCTCCCGAAAGTCAGAGCTGACGGCTGTAGCCGCCTTATCCGAGGAGGCCTCTCCACGCGGATCACTCCCTCCTAGTTGCAAGCTCGCAGCGTCTGCGTGCAGCAGCCGCTGCATCCCCACCTTTCTTCAATCCCGTGGCTTTGGTCTTTGGAGCTTCGCCTCCATTGGATGTAATTGGCTTGCTGAACGTTTCAGCTTTCAAGTAAGCCGAGCTGCAACCTGCTGGCTGATGAACAAAGGTGTGTTTCCTCGCCGTCATTCTTGTTCCTGGATGCTGTCACGCAGTTTCTGCTTCGCTTCCTCTGACAGTAATTCTGGGTGAAATTGGCGTCAGATCTTGAGGGTACCTTAGGTCTTGCACTGCTGCTAACTAATTAAGTTACCCTGGAGCCTTTTGGATTGGGAGAATTTTTTTTTGTTTCTTTATTAGAAGAAATGGATTGTGAGATTTCGATCCGAATCCTTAGGATTTAGCTTAGATTTTAGCAACCTCCCCAATGTTCTTAGATCAATCCCCTTCTTCCTAACACAGTAGAAAAAATTGGTTATTATTACAGTCAGATGATTCACCAATCGATGTTTGTGTTGCCACTATGAGTAAATTACATTGGATTCGATTTCAGCCGACGCTAATCTACTGCTTCGATCTGCTTATCTGAAATTTGATTATGCATTCAACCCAATCTCAACTGGGGCTACCTGGATAGATTATCTTTGACAGGATATGCAAAAGTTAACAGATAAAAGCTTAAGCTATGAATTTTGCTACAAGAACAATGCTGGCGTTTCCATAGTGTCCACTATCGTCAGTCCAGCGATGTGATCCTTCCTTTCCATAACATTCGTGCATGTAACTGGTTATTTCTCTGCCTGCAGGATAAAGCCCACAAGAAAGTACCTCACCAGTCACCACTGCTGAATCCTTAGGAACACTTTCTTCAAGAAAAAACTAAAAATGGCAGAAGCTTTGGTCATAGTGGTTCTTCAAAAGATTACCTCTGCACTTGGAGCAGAGGGATTGAAAATTATGGGTTCAAAGTTACAGAAGCAGGTACCTGACATGCAAGAAGTAATCAACAGAATGAGGCTGCTCCAAAGCGATTTGTCGATGATGCAAGCATTCATAAGTCAGGTAGATGCTCACAGTCCCAGTGATAAGTTACTGGAGGCCTGGCTGGAACAGGTAAGGCAAGCAGCATATCAAGCTGAGGACATTGTTGATGAGTACATTTATCTTGTGGGCCAAATGGAAGGAACAAACAGTTTCCTAAAGAGAGCATTGAACCAAGCAGCAGATGTTAAAAGATGGCGCAAACTTGCAGCACATGCTAAATTCGTGGAGGATTGTCTTAAAAAGATCACTGAGACAAAAGACAGGTTTGATGTATCAGCAGCTGACAGTAGGAGAGATATTGCATTGAGTTATTCTAGCAGACTCCAACATCTGTCTGAACACTCGTACCTGAATGATGATGATGATTTTGTGGGGAACAAGGAAGAGGTGAAGTGCTTAACAGAATGGCTATCTGATTCGAGGAAGGACCGCACTATTGTCTCCATATGTGGAATGGGAGGATTAGGTAAGACAACAATTGCTAGTAGCATCTACAAGAAGGAAGAGATTAAAAGAATGTTTATCTGCCGTGCATGGATCTCAGTATCTCAAAGTTTCAGGGTTAAAGATCTCCTCCAAAAAATGCTACTGCAGCTTATGGCAAAAAGTGAGAATATTCCAAATGGGCTTGACACTATGGATTGCATGAATCTAGTTGAACTACTTAGAAGATATCTGAAGGACAGGAGATACTTAATTGTGTTGGATGATGTATGGAGTAGGGACTCCTGGCCTTTACTAGATAATGCATTTGTTAAGAATGACAAGGGGAGCCGAATCATTATCACGACTCGAATCCAAGGTGTGGCCTCCGTGGCTGATTCAAACCGTGAAATGAAGCTTAGTTTGCTACCAAAGGAGGAAGCATGGACTCTTTTCTGTCAAAAGGCCTTCTCAAAATTAGATGATAGAAGTTGCCCCCTGAGTCTTAAGACCTGTGCTGAAAGAATTGTAGATAAGTGCCAAGGTTTGCCACTGGCTCTAGTTGCTTTAGGGAGTCTTCTATCCTGCAAAGAAATGGATGAGCATGAGTGGGAATTGTTCTACAGACAACTTAGGTGGCAGCTGAGTAGCAACCCAGAGCTGAGCTGGGTTGCTAGCGTTCTGAATCTCAGTTACAATGATCTCCCTAGTTACTTGAAGAACTGTTTTCTTTACTGTGGTCTGTTCCCTGAAGACTATCAGATAGAACGAAAACAGCTAATCAGACTCTGGATAGCTGAAGGATTTGTTGAGGATAGAGGACCCGAGGTGACGCTGGCGGATGTAGCTGCATGTTACCTGAAGGAGCTAACTGATCGTTCATTGCTTCAAGTTGTCGACAGGAATGAATATGGAAGGCCAAAGAGGTTTCAGATGCATGACCTTGTGAGGGAGATATCTCTAACAATATCCAAGAAGGAAAAGTTTGTTACTACATGGGACTATCCTAACTCAGACTGCAATTCTGATGGATCTCGTCGAGTTTCCGTACAGAAGGATGGCATTCTGATGCCAGTGAAAATTTCTGCACAGCTCAGGTCCATCTTCGTGTTTGTGGAGGAAGTATCATCGTCTTGGTTTAGGGACTGTTATCCAAATTTTAGATTGTTGAGGGTCTTGAGCCTGAGACACTGCCATATTCAGAAAATACCAGATAATGTGTCTAGTTTGTTTAACTTGCATTATCTTGACTTGGGATATACATTACTCAAGGAGATACCAAGATCTGTTGGGAAGCTTAGCAATCTGCAGACACTGTATCTCAAGGGTTCTGTGCTCGAGTTACCAAGTGAAGTAACCATGTTAACAAAGCTTCAGCACCTAATCATAGATGTTGGAAGGTTTGGAAGTTCAGCAAGTAACAAGATATGTTGCCAGGAACATCTGCAGACCATGAAATACATAGAAGCCAACAGCTGCCTTGTTAGAAAACTTGGATGCTTGACTAGGATGAGAAGCCTTGGCATCAGAAAGGTGCTAGAATCCTACAACACAGATTTGTGGAGTTCAGTAAGCAATATGAAAGCTTTGGCTTCGTTATCTGTGACTGCAGCTGATCGCGACAGAGATATTCTTGATCTGACAGACTTGAAACCGTTACCATACCTGGAGAAGCTTATGTTAAGTGGCAGGCTAGACAAAGGAGCAATTCCTCCTCCATTCGGCCACTTCCCCAGATTGAAGAGCTTGCGGCTTTGCTTTTCTGGGCTCCATGAAGACCCACTTGCTTTACTTGCTGTCATGTTTCAGAATCTAGGCCACCTTAACCTGTATCGGTGCTATGAGGGCACGAGGCTGACATTTCGTGCCAGGTGGTTCCCTATGCTCAAGCACCTCTACCTGAGCTCCATGGGTGAGCTGAAGGAGGTTGGGATTGAGGACGGCACCTTGAGAACCTTGCGTCGGCTAGAGCTCTGGGGCTTGAAAAGCTTGACATCGGTACCAGAGGGCCTTGTACACCTTAAATCACTCCAGCAGCTCTGTGTCGGGTCGATGATGCCTGATGAGTTCAGAACAAGGTTAGAAGGATGTGACCGATGGATTGTTGAACATATCCCTTACATTGGAGATCCATGATCAAGAGGACAGTCATGTGTAAGCATCAATCCTATGCCTTGTCCAGTAGTCATACCAAATACTGCTTATAACTTAGTATATCATTGCACAGTGCAATGCATGATTCCCAGAAAAGTTTGATCTTGTCTTGTCATGTTTCATAAGAATTTTTTGTTTAATCTGTATCTTGTCATTGAAAGTGCCCCAGGTAATGTATATACATGCTGTTCATGCTTCAGTAAGCTACACTGTTTTCCTTTTAATTACAGTGTTATCACAAAATAACACTTGATGCCCTTACTTTGCATGCATTCAGCAAAGTTCAGTTGAATGATGAAAACTAAAGAATAATTTTGTCTACTCCTTGTTAGACATACAGAATAACGTTTTTTGGAGAGCATATCGGCCTAAGATGGCACTAACAGCTTGATGAGCAAAGAAATCATGAGTTTTCTCAAAAAAATAATGGCACCCAGCTGATGGTTGTGGCATTGTGATGTGCAGGCATGAATGCTCAGGCAAGAACAATCAGACGAAGGGATCAGTACATGCCTGAAGAAAAGACCATATGTTGGCTGGATATTCTGGTTTCTGAGAAACACGTCCGCGATTAGTCATGCAGAGAATTGTGCGAAAGCCACATGTAGTTCCTTCAACATGAGTGCATGAGTGCAGAGAAGCTCCATGATTTGCATTTGTTTCAATTCGTTCAAAATAATTATTTACAGAAACATGAGTGCATGAGTTACGAGAATTTCACTAGATTTTGGCAGTGCCAAAACGGCCGCGGTTTTAAAGCTTTCGCTACTGAGTATTCTCTGTACTGATGAAGTTCTCGCAAGTCTCTTGTTTCTCGCCATGGCAGCAGCTTGTCAGTTTGTCTTTTCCGTTCTTTGTACGTGGGACCATGGACGGATTACCTGGAAGATAATCTCGCCATGGCAACTTGGAAGATTAATGTTGCCTGTACTGTTGATGACTGAATCTTGATTTTTTTTTTTCAGAAAAGATGGCTGGATCTTGATGAAATGTCGACCCGCCGGGTCTACCATGGGCCGTAGCCGTAGGTTCGGGCCAGTGTTTGCTTGAATCTGTTGTATCTTTTCTTCTCATCGAAAGTGCCCCCAGCTAAGGTCGGCTAGGATGCGACAGGTGTCCAAACCAGTATACTAGCGCTCCTGGTTTGGTAGCAAACAATGGCTTCCTCAATTTGGATCCATCCACCGTCGGACGTGACCAAGCTCAGTGGATCCATGCACCGTCGGACTCCATGGATCTGCCACGTCAAGATGACAGTGACGATGCCGTCGTGTCACGAATTTGTCGTCTCATTATCCTAGTCACGCGGACGTGTCAGACACTGAACGAACTCCGCCGGCAACACCAAAGCGCCGCCGCACAGAAGTCAAGTCTTCGCCGCTCTCCAGTCAACACCTCACCAGTCACCAACACAAAATCTCAATAAAATAAAGGCGTGGCCGCGGCTCCTCGCCGTTTGGCTCTCCGGTCGGTCTCCGCCGCCTTCCCCCTCTGCTTGCCTCTCCTTCTCGCCGACAACCCACTCGTCAATCACTTTACCTCGCGGGACGCGGGCGGAGGAGGGCATGGGCGGCCCGTGTCCCGGCCCAGCCAAGCAGCGCGCGGCGGCGGCGGCGGCGCCCGGCGCGTGCGTCCCCGACGACGCGCTGGTGGAGATGTTCGGCCTCCTCCCCGCCAGCTCCCTCCACCGCTTCAAGTGCGTCTCCAAGGCCTGGTGCGGCCTCGTCACCGACCCGCTCCACCGCCACCGGTACGCGCAGACCCTGGCCGGGTTCCTCTGCGCCGACGTCGCCGTCGCCGCAACCCCGAGCAATACCTGCCGCGAGGTCGGCAACGTCGCCGTCCACGGCGGCGCCGAGAGCTCGGCGCGCACGTGCCCGCACGCCAAGGAGATCACCACCCGGTGGCGGCGGTTGGTCAACGTCTCCGGGATGGCGGACCCGCTCCCGGACGCGTCCTTCTCCTTCCTGCCGCCGCCGCCGCCGAGGGGTTCTTCCGCGACGTGGTCCTGGACGCGCGCGACGGGCTCGTCCTGCTCGCCCGCGCCCGGGGCCACGACGAGTCCCCCGACCTCCACCCACCGGCGCACGGCTACCTCGTCTGCAACCCGACGACATCGCGGTGGGCTAGCGTCCCGGGCTCCGGGTGGGTCCCCAGCGCCTCGCATTGGACGGCGCTCACCTACCTCCTCTTCGACGCCTCGGCGTCCCCGGACGTGTTCCACCTGCTCCAGTTCCGGCTCGACGACATGGACTCGGTGAGCGCGGTGCACACCTACTCGTCGTCGACGGGAGCGTGGGCCGACAGAGCGGCCGCCTGGCGCGACGGCGGGTGGCGGGACTGGGGCCGCGGCATGGCGCTGATCCAGCCGGGGACGGGCGCCGCCGTCGCCCACAACGCGCTGCACCTCGTCGTCGACACCGACGGCGAGTCCGGCCCCAACAACCTCGTCGCCGTTGACGCGGAGGGCCGCACTTGCAAAACCATCCCGCTGCCGCGCCGCGACGTGGCGGAGAAGGACTGGCACTCGGTGTTCGTCGCCGCTCGCGGCGGGTCCAGGACGGCGCGCTGCGGTACGTCATGTGCGTGCGCCCGCCGCACGGGCGGCTGTCGGAGGAGGCGCCGCTGCGGATGCTGGTGTGGGCGCTGCAGGACTACGACGCCGGGGAGTGGGTGCTCGCGCACGCCGTGGCGTTCCCGGAGCTGTTCGGGACGGGGAGGATCGCGTGCCAGTTCCGCGTCGAGTACAGCGTCGTCGCCGTGCACCCGGACGGGAACTGGGTGTTCTTTGTCCGGCAATGGGATCGGAAGCTCGTGGCGTACGACATGGATCGCCGGGAGGTCCGTGTTGTCGCCGATCTTGGCGATCTTGGTGATGAGCTTCCTGTTCCGTATGTTCCTCTGTACAAGGAGTCCGCGGCGCTGCCGAATGGTAGGCAATGAAGTGTTCGACAAGGATTTGTGCTCTCACCAGGTGTAGGAGTACCGTCGCTATACGCTAGGAAATTGGCAATTGGTTGCCCTTTTGTGTCATCTTGTGCAGCCACTGATCGATGAAATATCTGATGATTGACAGTGACATTGATACTGAATTTTCGTTTCTTCAGTTCTGTTCGAAGCTCGGGGTTCTGTATTTTCCAACTGAAAGCTTCTGCGTAGCTTCTTGCTTTGGGGTCGATTTCCATCGGTATTCACAAGGTTTCTTTCGGTGACCGTACTCTGAAATGGTAATAACGTACTGCCGTGCTGGTATTTGATTGACTACAGGCAATTGTACTCGTCTGCAAATTGGTGAACCGAGCCGGCTGGGATCTGATCTCCAGCCAAACGAATTGCCTGCGTGACGCATCTCTTTTGGGACATCTCCAAAGAACAAAATCATAGTACCTTTAATTTTAAAATCCAACCTGAGTGGAACTAGGAAGTTTACGTCATCGACAAGAAATGGACTCATGAATTTTAGTTGAAGAGAATTAGATCGAACTTTCGATGGCACCGATCCAATGGTATGTTGTGGATATGCTGTCCAAATTATATCTATACCATGTTTATAATTAATATTTTACATAATGTGACAGCCCAAATAAAAATTAAATAAAAAAAAGTGAGCTATTACTTTAATTATTATATGTATACGTGGCATGCATTTAGCGAAGTTCAGTTGAATGATGAGAACTACAGAATAAATTTGTCTCCAACCTTGGTAGACTTATTTATACAGAACAGCTTCTTTGGAGAGCATATCTACTTAAGATGGCACTAACAGCTTGATGAGCAAAGAAACCATGACTTCTTTCCGGAAAAACAATGGCACACAGCTGATGATTTTTGACACTGAAGGCATGAATGCTCAGGCAAGAACAATCAAAGGAAGGGATCACTGCAGGCCTGAAGAAAAAGACCATGTATTGGCTGAACCGCTGAATATTCTGGCTTCTGAAAAGTGAAAACACGGCCACGATTTATAATGCAGAGAATTGCACGAAAGCCACATGTATAGTTTCAAATAAAAGCTCTGCGTTTATACATGAGTGCAGAGAAGCTCCATGATTTGCATTTGTTTGAATTGGTTCTGTTAGCAGAAACATGATACATGATTCACAAGAATTTCACTAGATTTTGGCAGTGCCAAAACGGCCGCGGTTTCAAAGCTCTTGCTAGTTGCTACTGACTACTGAGTATTCTCTTCACTCGCAAGTCTTTCGTTTCTCGCCATGGCAGCAGCTTTTCAGTTTGTGTCTCTTCCTTTCTTTGTACGTGGAACTACGTATGGATTAGTGTTGAACTTGGAGGATAATCTCGCAGCGTGAGATTCCGTTGCCTGATGTTGTACTCTGGACTGTTGATTCTTTTTTTTTTTTTAAAGTCTGGTGTTGACACTAAAAAATGTCCAAGGATAAAAATGACTATTCTGGTGAGTTGTCAAATGAGGAAAAGGACTTCACCATTGTGTTCCTCTCATCGAGACAATTGAAAAACATATATGGAATATCCAATTTGAAATCCGGATGAGAGAGCTATGCTTCCAAGAAAACTGGGTGAAGTGTTGTCGCTACTACCGGCCGATAATGCTGGTACTACCGGCGGCTGGCGGAGATTGGCGCAGTTTGGCGCAAAAATGAACTACCGGTACTACCGGGGTTACGTCGGTACTACCGGGAGAGGTCGGTACTACCGACGGTTGGCGAAGATTTGGTGCGCATTAGCGCAAAATTGAACTACCGGTACTACCGGGCTTCCATCGGTACCGGTACTACCGACAGAATCTGTCGGTACTGCCGGGAGTGCCTGTTCCGAATCTAGCTTTTCGAATACCGAACCGATTTGTTCCAAAATCGGTTTTGGGTAAGTTTTAGACGTGGGAAACTTGGAGATTATACCTTGGAGATGTTTCCCTCTTGGGATAAGACCACCTCCCCTATATATTTGAGGGGATCATGGACGATTGAACCCATCCAATCAATCGACACAAAACCAACAACAAATCGATCGAGACGATCAATTTACCCTTCTTCTTCTTCTACATCATGCCCTAATTTTCTAGTTGTTGTTCGGTGCTTCTCTCCGCGAGTTCATCGGCGATTCTAGGCGCCATCCGCTGGTTCCTAGGAGATCCCCTACGTGCATCCTCCCGACGGGTCTTCCCGGAGGTTGTTCTAGGGTTTACTCTTCCGTCGGCGGGCTCTACGTCGGCTTATCGATCTCTAGATCGGTTTGCCGGCCATGCTACGTCGTCGTTACAGTTGCAGGTCGCTTCAAGGCACCTCTAGGGCGTCCAAGACCCACTACCGATGCGTTGGCGGATTTCTTCGTCAACATCTGGACTGCTGATGAATGATGAGTGATGAGTGACCACCTGGTCGACCATGGGCCGTAGCGGCTCAGGCCAGTATTTGTTTGAACAGTTCTCCACGGCCCAATCCAATGTATATGAACAGCCCTAAACTAAGGGATCAGGTCTAAATTTGGGGCTTTAGATCGGGCTGTGAACAAAACTGACAATACCCAAACCTGATCGGCTGATCGTGGCCTGACAGAAAACTCAAATTCTCCAACCAGTGGCCCGACTCGACAGCCCATGGGTCAACCCGGGCCAAAATTTGCAGCCCATGCCCGCCCAACGTGCAGGCCTGAATAGTCCACGCACACGTGCACAGGCACCCGATAACTCTGCCACGTCATAGCATCAACTCGTCCGTCTCCCAGAGTATATGCTGTGTTTCCAGAAATATGCTGAAAAACATTTATGGTGGTATTATGTACTCACTAGTTTAACTCTAGAAGGGTGTTTGTATATTCACAACTAAAGTATCATCTCTTTTATTTGAGAAGAATGGAGTACACAATTATAGCAAACATCATAATTAAAGCAAACATATCTGTGGCCAGTCTTAATTTGCATTATCTTTTATTTCTAATATTTTTTTTGAAAGATCCAGTTATCCGTCATTGCATTAATAAGAAGGTTTCAGAGTTTGCAACTTACAAGCACAAGGGCACTACCTCACGCAGACGCCTACATATGAGGGTTGGAAACTACAAATTAGTTACTCACAATGGGGTTGACAATAGTTATGGAGCTAAGAACCTATGTCGGCTATGTCACCTATGACAACTACATTGTGCAAGATGGCCGTGGTCCTCGCTTGCGCCAGCGATGGCGGAAGCGGAAGCGGAGGGCCACCAGCCAGCTGTCCATGGTTTGGCGGCCACGGGTTGCTCGCCCTGTGGAGCGAGTGCCGGTCGCGCGCCACGAGTCACCGGCACCTGCCGATCCATCGCCTTCATGGAGGGATGTCGTCTGGGCCATCATCCTTGAGGGGCCGCTGCCATCGCTCGGCAACGCGCAGGCCGAGCAATGCTTGACTCCGGAGCCGGTAGCGCCGATTGCCGCTGCGGAGGACCAGGAGGCTGCCGAGTTGACGACAATCACGCAGGATGGGAACCACGATAGCTTGGTGGTGCCCTTGGAACTGCTGACAACCATCACACCTCAGTTGGCGGCACTCGACGATGGGAGTGCCGAGTTCAATGGCACCTGGGCGACAGCGCTGGAGGGGCCGCTACCCCGGCTGTGCGCTGACCACAACCACGATGGCGCTCTGCGCGGGGGACGTCGAGGAGCTCGGTTGTGTGGGCTCCGAGGATGACGAGCCACAAGTTAGGGAAGCTGTGGAGGTGACGACAGCCGGCGTGGCCGACTCGGCGGGGAGCCTGGAGTCAACTGCGCCCGCTGTGGGGCCCCAGGTGGCCTCCATCACCGCAGCGCCGCAGCGGGCCGTGCCTTGCTCGTGTACGTCCGCCGCGTCAAAACGACACCTGTGGCCCAGGAGCTCGAGGCGCCGCCGGTCGGCACGGCATGCTGCACACCGCCGCCGGGCTTCCCTTTGCCAGCATACCTCGACGGCGCGTACGGCTTCTTCGCCACGCGTGACCATCAGCACCGACGCCGACATCTTCCACACGCCGGCAGGCAACGCTGCACCGGCTGTCCTCCTCAGCGCCGACCAGGACACGGGCGACAATGACGGAGACCACTCTACCTCTTCCTTTACCGGGCGCTTGAAGCGCTTCACGCAGAGGGTCTTCAAGAAGGCCGTCTCACCGCTGCTGCCACCACCGCCACCTAAGAAGTCTCTCTAGTTCAAGCTGCAGCCGTCTCACCGCTGCTGCCACCACCGCCACCTAAGAAGTCTCTCTAGTTCAAGCTGCCATGGCAGAGCAAGCGCCTCGCGGCACATCCATTGTCCAAGATCCCGGTGGCCAAGCGCGGCGAGGTTCTCGCGATGCAACGCCTCAGATTGATCCAAGGGACACCTACGGAGGCGGCAACGCTGGAGTTCGAGGCCATGTTCGTTGGGAACCCAGGCGACGCTCAGGCGATGCTGGAGCTCTTCCCCGATGCGGAGCGTCCACAGCGAACTCGGCGACACCGCGGCCGCCGTGCATGAGCATACCGCCGATCTATGGATCGAAGTCGGGCCATACAACTTAGTTGTTTAGTGCGTGAGTAGTCCGCTAAGAGTACTTTGGGGACGGAGGGTGCGCTTAATGTAAAATCTTCGCCTCCCTATTTGCGCTACGGCGCGTTGTACGTAAAACCTTTTTCATCTACTTAAATACAAATACGCGCAAATCTTTTGCGTGTTGAAAAAAAAACAACTATATTGCACCTTAGCGCCGAAAAATATCTTAGCTATAGCTTAAAATAGGGACACTATTTTAATTTTTATTGTTGTTGCTAAGTTGGTCTTTTAAAAACTGAACACTAGAGTTCTACAAATCATGCTATCTATATATTAAATAATGTTCCCTAGACTTCTAAACTTATTTATGTTCACCCAATTTTATGGTTCTTACTATGTTTTATGAATGAATCACTGCTTGTATTTTTATGGTTTTCTTAATAACAGCTATCTGTCATAACTTCGCTATAGCTGCGCGGCAATATAGCTTAATAGCTTCCGAATGAAGGATGCTGCTATTTGCCTATTTGCTCGAAATTTTAAACCTTGTTTTATTTCCTGTAATGTTTTGGATGTGTACATTTACATATACTCCCAACGTTCATTACAACTAAAACCAGAACGTACATGTGTGCTATTCACCTTCTCCTCAAATGCACTGCCCCCTTTTATTTTCACCACTTATACAGTTATATCCGAATGGCCGCAGTGTGTCCTCCAGCACATACATTCTCCTCAACTGGCTTGAAGGTCAACTATGCAAAATCAATCATGGTCCCTATAGAAACAGGTCAAAGCAAATTACAGCATCTAGCAAGAACTTTTAACTGCAATGTTGTGGAAGCCTCCCTTTCACCTACCTTGGCTTACCACTCAGCTTAACTAATTAAGCCCAAGGTGATTGTGTGAAAGGAGGCTAGCTGCAATATCAATTTTCCTGAACCAGGCAGGAAGGCTTGAGGTCACAAACTCTATTTTCACTGCATTACCAACCATTGGGAGAGTACTTTTCTGCTACAGAAAATTGTGATTGAGCAGATTCATAAATATAGGAAGATCTGTCTATGGAGGGGAAGTGATATTAATGCCAAAAAAGGCCCAAAAAGCAGCTGGGCCGGCTGTATGCAGGGAAAAAGAGGAAGGAGGGTTAGGGTTTCTTAATATTAAAACACAGAATGAGGCTTTATTGATCAAATACCTACATAATTTTTTTAATAAGGAAGATGTGCCATGGGTATCTCTGATTTGGGAAAAATACTATGACAATGGGAAATTGTCTGGGGACTCAAAGAAATGTTCATTTTGGTGGAGGGACATCTTAAAACTTCTAGACTTCAAGGGAATGGCAAGGGTGCAAATCCATAATGGAAATTCCTATCATTTTGCGGGTAGACTTATGGATTGTTCTCTTTTGCAAAGAAGAAAAGATCTCCTTTGCTGAACGAGCAGCCCAAACCCCAATTCATAGTCTCTTTCACCTGCCTCTTTCTCATCAAGCCCATGAACGAATGTTTCAATTGCATGAGGAGTTTGAGGGCACTCATCTATCAAACTTGCCAGATAAGTGGCTTTATATCTAGAACTCTAATTTGTTCACTGTTAAAAGAGCTTATAAACACCTAAGTGGTCACATATATATATAAATGGCTATGGAATTGCTCTTATCAGAACAAACACAAAGTGTTCTTCTGGCTTTTAATCAAGGATAGATTGAGTACAAGAGAGTTATCTATACCTTCTATATAAACAAATCCCACTAAGCTAATTATCTGGTCTCTCCTTGCGCCACATCAGCATTTTCCGTTTTATTTTTCTGTTACTGACGCTGTACTAAAAAACAAAAAGAATCGCCTCATCAATTCAGGAAAATGCATCCCACTTCCACGCCGTCCACCACCGCCGCCTCGCCTGAACAATCATTGATGGTTTCTGTCTCCTCCACTTCCCCTTCCCATCAGTCATTGAATTGAAATGTCCCTCGCAGTGCCCATAAAAAGAGACGGAAGAGGCAGGAGAGAGCAGGGTGGAGGGAAGTACCACGAGGATGCGGTGCACGGCGAGCCCGGCGTCCGTGTCCGGCCAAATCTTGCCGCTGTCGGTGGGTTGTTCGCGGGTGCTGCCGCGGCCCAGCCGGCAGCTTGCCCGTCCACCGGCGGCCACCGCCCTTCGGCTTCCTGCCTCCCATGGTGCTCTAGCTGCCGGTGGTCGCGGCTGTGACTCCGCCGGGGGCCTGCCCTGGAACCTCCTCCCCTCTTGCCAGATCCACGAGTCTGCTACGGCCGGATGCGGGGGTGTCGGCCACCCGCTAAGCGCGAGTCATCGACGAGCACTGGCGGCGCCGCCACAAGATGCCTGGAACCCCCTCCCCACCGGCCGGATGCGAAGCCTTCTAACGCCATCGTATGGCTCTCCTTGGTTGGGTAGAGATTCTCCGTGAGATGTCCGAAGGACTCGTGAGAAGGCCCAAGGCTGAGGCCCATGCGTCCATCGAGTTCGTGGGGCTACCCTCTTTTTCTATTAGTCCAGCACTCAAATTGAAGTTTATACAATTTTTATTTGTTTTCAATTATACCCTAGAACACAGGTTATTGCAGAAAATTTATGAGCTAGGTATTGTATGTCCTCTATGAACAAATTTTTTATGCTTACAACAAACCTATAGATATTTTATATATATACTTCTTATATTTATTTGTACATCACTGTCTAATTCTTCTACATCATATTCCTCTTAATTTAATTAATATTACTTTTATATTCCCGCGGCAAGCTGGGAATCCACCTAGTTGAAGAGGAAGAATATGGCACTGCGGGACTACAGTTGAATCTTATGTCATGGAAATACTGAGAAATCACTACCGCCATCTGTTCTTAGGGGTGTCCTTTTGCAAACCAATGTTGGGCTTGGCTTCAGGTACAATTTAACTTAAATCTGGAGCCATTCCAGATCCTTGAAAGCATTAAAAGAACCATTCTTCATGGAGGTGATTATCCCGATGTGTTGGACAATCTGGAAGGCAAAGAACGACCTCATCTTTAAAAAGAATTGCCCTAATCTGTCTATATCAAAGTCTTTTTTTTTCAAAGAGTAGTTGCAGTGGCTGACATTGCGGGTAAAAAGAAGATACCTAGAACTTTTTAATCAATGGATTGCCAATCCACCTTAGCTAGAATTTATTCATTCCTGATGCTGCTTTTTTCCTCACCTTCTATGTATCTTATTTCCTTCTCCCATTTCTGTTGTTTGCAACCTTCTTCTAGTTTTGTAGTCTGTAACTTCTTTTCTTTTTTCAATATAAATGTGCAGTAGGGGTGCAAATCCCTCCAATTTTCCAAAAAAGAAAAAAACGATGATGGAGCAATACTACGGCAGGTCACTGTGCCGTCCTTGACCTGCCAGATCTTCCCTTGCGCAACGATGCAGCAATAAAAAAGTGTTCAAAAAAGGCGACTCTTGAATTTCTGGAAGAATTCAAATATATTAGGCGAATGCGACTCTTCATTTTCTGGAAGAATTCAAATATGTGACTGGTCCTAGTTTACGTTTCTGAATTTTTTTTTTTCGAAAGCACGCATGTGCGTGTATTGCTCTAAGAGAATAAGGAGTTTTAGTACACGGTCTGCGACAGCCGGGGCGAAGCCACAACTATGGCGAGACAAATTACACCTTTGGACAAAAGTCACCGGCTTGAACGGTGGTGCTGAGAAGTTGTATTAACTTAGAAAACTAAATGTGCGGCGGCCCAGGCGGGCGACGCTTATCCCGACGGGTCGCCGACCGCGCCGCACGCCTTTTGAGCTGTGGAAACAGCTCCCTCATGTGCTCGCGCCGTGAAGAGGAGATGTCACCACCGAAGGCCTCGTGGAACCGGATTGCGATGGTTGGGTCCGGGGTATCGGACGCCGGCTGACCAGACCACTTGTTGAGCATCACCCGACGAGCCTGTCGCTCCGGCTGAGGATCGCGGTAGGCCGACTTGGCCATCAGGCGCGTACTGCGACGCAGGCACCACTCGTCCTTGCTGATGCACGAAGTCCGTGGGCGTGGCGGATCCGCCACAAGGGGAGGCACAAGAGGCTGCCTCAAGGTGTCGAAGAAGGCGTCGAGCGACTCCTCAGTCGGACCCGGAGCAGGAACGTGGGTCGGCGGCGGCGAGGCGGGTGGTGTGGGCACTGGGTGGGGAGAACGGTCGGACCCGGCGGGCTCATCGTCGAAGGCCCCCGTCCCCACCCCGCACGACGCATCGCCAACCGTCGAGGTTGACGTCAACGCGGGCGGCCCAGGCGGCGAAGACGGGCCGGAGCCACCCGCGTCGGTGCCGAAGGGAGGCGGGGTCTCCACCTCCAACACCGATTGGCTTGCCTCCACCTCGGCATCCATGGGGTCGAAAACCCCGACGCGGGGTAGGGTCCGCCACGGGGCTGGAGAACCTCTGTGTCGGCACCCCACCACCCGGCGAAGCAGGGCAACAACCTCCCTCCTGAACTGCGGTGCCACGGACCCTCCACATGGAAACATCAAACCTCAAGGAAAGGTGAGCCAGGAGGTCCTCCAGCGCGGCAGAGTCATGAAGCGCAAGAAGAAGAAGAGGGGCCCTGGCAGCGCTCCCGTTGACGACGAGAGATCCCGCCGAGGGACGGATCTCATCTCGGGGAAGTGGAGAGGCCTGCAGCGGCGGCGGAGGCGGCGGAGGCGAAGCAATCGGTCGCTGCAGTGGAAGAGGCACGTCGTCGGCAGAGCAATGCTCCGCGGAGGACTCCCGGCTGTGGCCACGGCCCGGAGGTGGGACAGGCCTGCTGGGGGAAGCACATGCGCTCGTGCACGTCTTGGCTCGGTGTCCAGTACGCCAGCAGCGCAGACAGCGCGAAGGGGAACGACACTGAGCAGCGACGTGGCCACGAGCGAGGCAGTTGAAGCAGAGTCCCACCAGCCACGGCGGGACCGGACGACGACGCATGGGCGCAGCCTTCCGTGGAGATGACTTGCGGGGGAGGACCTCCTGCCACCCGTCCCGGTCCGGCGGTGAGGCCCTGCGGTCGGCCCCCAACCGCAGCGCGGCCGGTGGACGAGGCTCGGGGTTGGGTCCCAGACGCTTGTGAGCGGCCGGGCGCGTCGCGTGTCCGGCGCCGAGTCTCCTGCGCGCCGGCTCCCTGGCCGCGGGTGTCGGGCCGACACGGCTTGCCGCGCTGGTGCGCCTTGCCGGGGCCCCGTGGGGGCGCTCCTGGGCGCCGGCCTCAGCAGCTCCGCGCACGGGTGGCACGGCCTCGGGCGCCGGTGCGCGAGTCCCTGCGTCGCTTGACGCCGGGAGGATCAGCAGCGGGCGGCGGTTGCGCGGTCGTGGACGTGCCGTCGCCATCAGCAGCAGCAGCACCGGTCCGGGACGAGCTCTCCCCGAGCTCCAGAACCCGGTCGGGTCGGCTGGACATTTCGTCGAACAGGTTGTGGTCGTCGCGCCCCCCGGTGGTTGGGCTGAGCAGTCTGCGCGCGTTGTGCGGCGGAGGTCCGGGAGGAGGAGGTGGTGGTGCCTGGACCGAGGCCGTGCCCGCCCCGGGGCCGTCCGTCGCGGCCGCCGCAGCCTCCACCCCCGGGAGGACGACGGCCAGCGGTGGGGCAGCAGCGGGCGATGTCGGGTTAGGGACGGGGGCCTGAACGGGCGCTGCCGTAGGAGGGGGCGGAGTGGCCGACGCGGACGCCGAAGAGGCGCGGTCGCGGACACCGGACGAGCAGGGCGCCGCGCGCCCCTGTCCCCAGCCGGGCATGCCCAGCACCCGGGGCTCGGCCTTGGAAGGGGTCTCCCCGACCACCAACCTGGGCCGAGCCGCCCTGGGCGAGAGCCGGCGGCCGGAGAGGAGCAGGGAGGCCGGCGGCGGCGCGTAGCCATCTTCATCGTCGGAGGCGTCGGAACAATGGCCGTCGGTCCACCGCTGCGCTTTGCTGCGCCCAGTGGACATGGGGTGGAAGGGCGTGGCTAGGGGAGAGAGAAGCTTACCAGAGGGGGAGGAGGAGGCCGCCGTCGGGGCCGGAACAGCCGGCGGCGCGCTGGCAGCGGCGCCCTGGGAGGATGTGCTGGGCGCGGCCATCTTCGGCTGGGAGCTTCCCGGAATTGTTGCGGAGCGAGCAGTGGACGGCGGGCTCTGGGGCGAGGTGGAATAGGTTCGGGAGAGGGAAGGGAAGAGGATGGCCGGGCCGATCTACGGCGGGATGGCCGGGAGGCCGGCCATCGCCGGCGGCGGCGGCGGGCGGGTCGCGGTCGCGGGCGGGTCGCGGTCGCCCCGAGACTAGTTTTACGTTTCTGAATTCAAAAAGGTATCCCACTGATACAGCACGTTGCCCATGACAGCGAGCGGAGCACACTGGCCACTAGCAGATCGGTGGAGCAATTTAACTCGCATGGCGGTCTGGTCCTTAATAAGTCATGGCAAGATGTGGCGAGTGCCCGGCAATATTATCACACCCTCATACCATCTTTATATTATTAGGCAATAGTAGGGAACATTTTAACTAGTCATTGCCGTCCGTGACCGGCCAAAGGTCTTCCCTTGTGTTGTATACTCTACCATATGGAGCACTTAAAGGGTATACTATACTTCATTATGCACATATTACACGATAACATATACTCCAATATGGACATTGCGTGACATAATGGCCAAATCTTTCTTCAAGAATTCAGGTACAAAATAGTGAGGTTTTTAGATACCTCTCCTCTCCCATGGAGTGCCTCCTACGGGTGACTCGGGGACAGCTAGCCGCCGCGCTGCCCAATCGCCACCCTCCTCTAAGGCGCCGCGCTGCCCAATCGCCACCCTCCTCTAAGGCCACGACTGCCTTCCTCCCATGTATAATAGTCGGTCACTTTTACAAAGGCTATGTTTGAAACTGCATCACTTGCATTAATGGAGTCAGGTGACTCTAGATGCCCCTCCAGCTATTGAAGGGGGGGGGGGGGGGTCTCCCATGTTATTGTTATCCTAAAAATAATCTTATCGAGCCTCCAACAAATCGGTAGAACAACTCCTAGTCTTGACTTTTTAGTAGAACAAAAAAACTTATTCCGACAACTTCCAATCCTAAAACTCACAATCTATATGTGCTTGGAATATCGTATAGTAATTAATAAATTTCGGAGATAAAGTATATACATGTAAGTAATTAATCTGGTATAATGAGTAATCAAAGGCTTAATAACGCTGAGATGCTGGAGCTGTCTAGGTAAAGCACTCTTGTGCAACTTTAGCACGCATCAGTTGCCTGACTGTAGCACCAGTCATAATCTTTTCCGAGAATTTAATAATTAATCAAAGAAATGAACACGCAAGACGTACTGCAGAGATAGAGGATATATATATTACATATATAATAATAAATAGATAGATAGATAGAGTCTTTGCAACCGGTTGGACCGGATATTGCATTACATTCGTGGCGCACTCGTCCGTCGCTGGATGCCTGGATGGACGGATCGGAGTCCCGTCGGCACAAGGCAGCGTGTTGCTGCTTGCAACGACGACGACGTAACCGAAACCGAACAGTGCGTCGATCGTCTTCGATCGTCTGCGTGCACGTTCGCCGGCCGCCCGCCTACCATTATAAAGAGCCCAGCCGGATGCCGCTGTGCTGCGTGTGCCGCCCATACATATCATGCATGACCCATATTCTACCCTAGCTAGCTAGTTCTGAGCTTCTGGCCGTGCAAGTTCTTCGACCACCCCGAGGTGCCTATACCGCGCGTCATCTCGATCCCTCGGCGTGACGCGCGCGCGGGCCGGGGCGCCGATCGCCACGCACGCCATTCAACCATGGCCGCCGCCGCTGGTGGCGGTGGCGGTGGTGGTGGCGCAGTAAGGTCGATGATGCTGGGGGTCATCGTCGTCATCCTGCTCATCGCCGCGGTCGCACAGTCGTCGTCGGCCCGTGGTGTTACGTTACGTGTTGACCGTCGCAACCAGGTATGTGTTATGCATGGTGCGCTAGGCTATGATCTCCTACTACTCCTTCCTAGCTAGCTATAGTGCTATAACTATAGTAGGGTACTCCGTAGTACGTAGCAAGTAATTACATCCACTCCAGTATTCCACATACAGCTAGATCGAGGTTTCTTTTCTTTTCATATTATTAGCACTAATCAATTTTCATAAGTTACTGTGCTATTAATAAAGTTTGCTTTGCCTTTGAATCTCTTGATAAGTTATTACTGTGTGTGCTATATAATGAGATAGTATTACTGATGAGCTAGCCTCTGTTTATTTTGTGCTTTCCACCCATCACGATCTGCAGGTGGTGGTGGTGGACAACGGCGTGGTGCAGGTGACGCTGTCGAAACCGCAGGGCCACATCACCGGCGTCCGCTACAACGGCCAGCGCAACAACCTCCTGCACTACAACGGCGGGCAGCAAAACTCAGGAGGGTAATAGATTCTTATACTGTATAAAGTTCTAGCTAGTACTGTTTTATAATGTTCATTCAAAATTTCAGATGTAGTAATAATATATATATACACATGGTGTATGTACATACAAATGGCGGCAAGCAGAAGAAGCAGGCATGCATGAATTTGACGATATATATCATCTTCCTGAAATTTTATTAAATTCTATTTTGCTGCATGCAGGTACTGGGATGTGGTGTGGAACTACCCTGGCTCCGGTCATCCAAGAGGAATGATCGACATGTGAGTGCCGAATAATCTTTTACTCTAGCTAAACTCATCATGCCCTTGGTGTGTGTGCGCGCGCGCGCGCGCGCGGAACTGCTGATCACTGGCATGTCTGCAACACACTGTTTCAAATTCAAAAGAGCGTGTTGCTGATGATGCTTATACTCTGTTAGTTAATTATATTTTCCGGATAGAGAAGATCGCGCGCATGCTTGCAAAGAGCACAAGGGCTCACCAAAGCCCTCGTCCACATTCACATTTAGAAAAATGAAAAAGGAAAATGACGATATAGAGAGGATTTCTTTTTCCAGCTCACCAGATCAACAATAATGTATTTGCAATGCTCTGCAGATCACTGTTTTGGTGTGTAATAAGTAGCGGCATTATATTTGTACAGGTTGGACGGTACCGAGTTCAGTGTTGTGACCTCAAGGGAAGACCAAGTGGAGCTTTCTTTCAGGAGCACGTATGATCCATCACGCCAAGATAGTGTCCGGCTAAACGTTGACAAGAGGTACCTAGTGTATCTTTCTTCGTCTTTGCATTGCACTGCATTTTCTTTTAGATCAAAGGCACGAAGGCCCTGCTTTATAGAAAGCAACAGCGTAACCAGTTTTGGCTGGGGTTACCAGCTTACAAAGTGAAGCTCAAAGTTTAGCAAAAATGATAACAAACGGGAGCTCGAAGCATCCCAAAACGCCTCTAGACATAAGGGAACTACAAAACAAAAGAAAACAACTCCTCAAGTGTTTGCTTCCAGGTTTTCGGAATTGCCAGCACCTTCCTTCTCCCCCTCCCCCACACTTTTGTTTTTAGCTTCACTTTTATCGACGTCTTCTCACGCCATTAGTTTTGGCCGCTTGACTCCAAGTGCTGTGAGAGAGTTTCCATCACCTTCAGCACCCGACCTTTTTCCTTTTCCTTCAATAGAATGCTCCACTTCTGCAAAAATATCATCGAGCGATGTATAACCACATTAGTACCTGTAACCACTCTGTTTTGAAATACAAACTCACTACGGATTAGCCAAAGGCTCCAACAAATGCATGCTAAAATGTAAATCATCACAGGCTTGGGCGCATTGCCGTTGACGCAGCTAAGTTGTAAGAATTGGTTAAGGTTAGTAGGTGTTAGCGTCCAGCCGAGGGCCTCCCTGTAGGTCCACCAGCAGAAGTTTGCTAAAAAACACTTAAAAAATATATGTCTGCATGTTTCTTGCTGTCCACAAAATTTACACTCTTCCTCTCCAGGCCAATTCCTCTTTACTAGCTGTTCTGCCGAGGGTAAGCAATCAGAATAAATGGACCATAAGAAGAACTTAATCCTCAAAGGGAGTTTTGCTTTCCATATACTCATGAGCTCTTTATTTTGTTCTCCTGGAAACTTTAACTCCCTATACAACGATGATGTGGTATAGTTACCTCTCTTTTCTAACCCCCAAGTTACAGTATCTGGCTCACTTTGTAACTGCACATTCTGAATGAGTTGCACAAGCTGCTGCCATTGTGTTAACTCCTCCATACCAAAAGATCTCCTAAAGGATAAGTTTATCTCATTCCCCCTCAACACTTCATACACAGTATAATCCTGCTCATTAGATATGTCAAAAAGCCTCTCAAAAGTGAATCTAAGAGGGCATTGCCCAATCCATACATCCAACCAAAAATGCATTGCACTGCATTAATTCACAATTTCAGCTTCTTCAATGTTCCATAAACACAATGCATTCAGTTATTATATATATGCCTCCTCTGAAATCCCTACGTAAACACATCTTACATACCTGTCACATTTCCGACAATAGCTTAACTGTTGTCGTCGTTGGTTCCGTCAATTCCAGGTTTGTGATGCTGAAAGGGAGCTCTGGGTTCTAATGCTACGCCATCTTTGAGCACAACAGCAGCTGGCCTGCTCTCAACATTTCAGTGGCGCGGCTGGCTTTCAAGCTCAACACAGACATGTCAGTAGCAGATCCAGAGTACCCATGCCACGCTTGCATGCCTATTGTTTTTTAGACAACGATGATATGAATAGTATATCTTTAGGAAAAAGTCTACATAACCCCCTAACCTATATATGGTGGTGTACATAATCCCCTGACCTATAAAACCGGGTTTTGTGCCCCCTAAACTTTTAAAACCGGTCAAATAACCCCCTGAGATGGTTTTGCCTAGTGGTTTTGCTTGCGTGGCGGTGGTTTTGCACACGTGGCACTCCAGCTTATATACATTGGACATGCTGACGCTTTGGACCTGCTCGTCAGTGTCTGTAAACCTGGGATGGCGGCGGTCCCACTCCTCTACTCCATCTTCTTCTCCCTGGAGCCGCTCGCCCTCCACGGCGTGGACGCCGCAGTCGTCGGGCAGTTTCTGTTCCGCTCCGTCACCAAGGACGGGGAGGATGGGGGATGGAGGCCAGACTGGCAAGGCAGAGCACGCCGGCGGGCGGCGGCGAGCGGGTAACCAGAGAGACACCTAGAGAGGCAATTTTCTCGGCTCCAGTTCCAGTCTCCACGATGCATGCATCCATGCAAATCCCCACCGCATCGATCGCGCTTCCGGCTCTTTGTAATGAACTCATGGCTGTGAGCGAGCGTTAGGAGGCGAGTCGTCCAAGAGAACAGCAAGCGCGACCGATGGGGATCCAAGTGTACGTCCAAGCGAGTGGCGACCTGGCGTGGCCATGGAACACGGTGGTGACCGCAGCGAGATGGAGGAAGTCGGCGCGAGCGCGACCCGTGCGAACCGGTGCCGTTCGCGGCCACCCACGCGACCGTCGCCGCGAGGCGGACGCACTCCCGCTCTACGCCCACGGACGGGGCAAGCTGCGTCGTCAGATCCGACGGCGGACGGCCTGTTCACCACGGCGGCCCACCTCGCCCACGAGGCAGAGCAGGGGCACGGCGTCGGCAATCCCGACGAGGCGGAGGCGAAGCAGGTGCGCGCCGTCAGCAGCAGTGGCGAGGCGGAGTGCGTGTGCGCCGTCCGCCGCCGGGACGAGGGAGAGCGCGAGCGCTGCGTCGGCGGCCCCGACGAGGAGAAGCGGGGCACGCTGGAATGGATCCTCGTCGTCGCCGTCGCGGCTCAACTCGCGGCACAGCCATGGTCGGCCGCTGCTCTTGCGCCAGCCCAGCCTCGCGCTGCCTCTGCTCTTGCGCCACGCGTGCTCGCGCGAGCCAGGAGGCCGCCGCTGGGTAAAGGCGTCCGTATTTGGGAGTGTAGCGAGCGGCGGCGCGAGCTGGCGTGGGCGGGCAGCGGCGCGAGCTCGTCAAGACCCAGTGGCGGTGCTCCCTGGAAGGCCCGAGCCGATGTAGGAAGAAGGAAAAAAAAGGAGGAGGAAGGAAGGAGCTGACAAGTGGGCCCAAAAAAGCGCCAGCGTGTCCAATGTATACAGGCTGGAGTGCCACGTGTGCAAAACCACCGCCACGCAAGCAAAACCACTAGGAAAAACCGTCTCAGGGGGTTATTTGACCGGTTTTGAAAGTTCAAGGGGCACAAAACCCGGTTTTGTAGGTCAGGGGATTATGTGCACCACCATATATAGGTCAGGGAGTTATGTAGACTTTTTCCTATATCTTTAGGTAGCTCTGCATTTCACATGCATCACAAACTTGTGCATCCATCATACATATGTAGGTTCAACTACATGGCGATCTCAGACGACATACAGAGGTACATGCCGAGCGAGGCAGACAGGGACGCGCCACGTGGTGCTCCGCTGGCCTACAAGGAGGCCGTCCTGCTTGTGGACCCCGTGGAGCCACAGTTCAAGGGGGAGGTGGACGACAAGTACCAGTACTCGCTGGACAACAAGGACAACGCCGTCCATGGCTGGATCACCGGCGGTCACCCCAACCCCAAGGGATTCTGGGTGATCACCCCCAGCAACGAGTTCAAGAGCGGCGGGCCCACGAAGCGGGAGCTCACCTCCCACGTCGGCCCCACCTCCCTCGCCGTGTTCCTGGGCACGCACTACGTCGGCGACGACATCGTGCTCAGCCTCGCCGACGGCGAGCGATGGAAGAAGGTGCTGGGCCCGGTGTTCATCTACCTCAACTCCAGCCCCACCAGGCGAGCCGGCGTCGCCAGCAGCGTGGGCGACGTCGGCGTCCGCGGTCTCTGGAACGATGCAAAGGCACGGGCGCGAGCGGAGGCCGGCAGGTGGCCGTACAGCTTCCTGGAGTCGCCGGACTTCGCCAAGGCGGGCGACAGGGGCACGGTCACCGGCACGCTCGTGGTCAGGGACGCGTTCGCGAGCACGGGCGGCGGCGACGTGCCTGATGCAACGGCGTTCGTCGGGCTCGCCGCGCCGGGCGGGCAGCCTGGCTCCTGGGCGACACAGTGCAAGGGCTACCAGTTCTGGACGACGGCAACGGCGGCGGCGTCCTCCGGCGGATTCGCGTTCAGCATCGTCGACGTGCGGGCAGGGGTGTACGGCCTTTACGCGTGGGTGCCTGGTGTCCTCGGAGACTACGTGCACACGTCCACGGTGACCGTGACGGCAGGTGGCGCCGTCCACCTCGGCGAGTTCGTGTTCGCGCCGCCGAGGTCCGGCCCGACGCTGTGGGAGATCGGTATCCCCGACCGGACCGCCGCGGAGTTCTTCGTCCCTAACGCCGACCCCAGATACGCCAACAACAGGCTCTTCCTGGGCAAAGACAGGTACCGGCAGTACGGCCTGTGGGAGAGGTACGCCGAAATGTACCCTAGGAGTGATCCTGTGTTCACGGTTGGGCAGAGCCATCACTCCAAGGACTGGTTCTTTGCGCATGTCACAAGGTATATATCAGCCGGTTTATCAACTGCAGAACAGTGCTACACTGCTACATCTTAGATTTTGGTTTTTGCATGAGTGCAGAAAGGTTGGCAATGGCTACGTACCCACGACGAGGCAGATACGGTTCGAGCTGGGTCGTGTCGTCGCCAACGGCACCTACACGCCGCGGATCGCCGTCGCAGCTGCCCAGCTGTCCAGGCTGCAGGTATCTACTCGTCAAATCATTCATGCCAATAGTTCTGAATAATTCTGAATTAATTGGTGAAACTAATAACTCAGGTGCAAGTGAACCGCGGCGGCGGCGTGTTCACGACGCCGGAGTTCGGCGGTGGAAACGGGATCGCGCGCCACGGCATCCACGGCGTGCAGCGGAGCTTCGAATTCCAGGTGAGGGGCGACCAGCTGAGGGAAGGCGAGAACAGCATCAGCATCACGCAGACGAGGGCGTTCGGGCCCTTCTTGGGGGTCATGTACGACTACATACGCCTCGAAGCGCCTGCCTAACTAGGAACGAGGCATTCGAGACTGTATATTGTTATTGTTGTTGTACCAGGCAGCAGTGCAGTCATAGGGAAAATGTAGCCAATGAAGGCACCTGTATTCTGTCAATGCTATACCTAGGTTGAAATTGCATAGGCATTGGTAGTTTTGGGACATACTGAATTATTACTGATACAGATATAGTTCTAATTTTCCTCACAAAACAAGAAAGAATCGGTTCAGAATTATTCAAAGTTTCGAATGCACACATATGTTCAGAATTACCAACGTTCTAAGCCAAGACCAGAAGCAAGCTTAGGACTTAGGAGCCACGAGGCACTATCGGCCACTCTTTTTTTTCGCGACCCGGACTTCACCGGTTTTTCATTAAGAGGGGAAACAAAGCAAGGTTTTTAGTACACGCTGGATAACCGATGTTGGCAAGCAGCCAACAACGATTCCCAGTTAAAACACAACCCTAGCTACTGGATCCTAAATAAGTTCTATTACATAATCACCTGTTGGATGGCCGCGATAGGCGCGCAGCCGCCCACTACCCAAACATCTGCCTCCCTGGCGACCTTCTGGAGCACAGTGAGCACGGCCACCGGCACGTTCTAGAACACATGTGCGTTCCGCGCCTTCCACAGTCTCAAGGAAACGAGCGGTACCAGCAGGATGACACATCAGGATGATGCAACGGGCATATGCATCAGGACAAGGGACTCCTTAAGCCCTCCTTGTACACTAAGAAGGCGAGAAGGCTCACTCGGGGGATGCCGGAAGCGGCACACCGCAACTGACAGTCAAACACCAGACTGCACAGGGAGTGGTTGCGACATCGTCAGCCACCTCGCCTCTCCACGACATGGGCAGACCCACAACACCACCAAATTTTTACTTGTAAGCCTCGAGAAAATGAGATCTTGCACCAGATTGTTATATGGCCCCACTTGTAAGCTTGTGAAAATTGAAATATAAAATGTGGAGACATGGGATTTAATTGGAGAAAAAAATCAAGGGACAATCCATGGAGCAGTTGTGGGCATTTACCATGGATTCACAACAAGTGTCCAAACACACTTGTATCCAACACCTGAGAGAGCAATTATTTTTCCATCCAAATATTTCTCCTAAAGGCCTATTTGGCATAGCTCACAATAGCTTCATGAGTGAAGCTATTTTCCCCCTCCTCTCATAAAGGGAAGGCATGGGAGAGAGCTAAAAAAGTTGTTTTCTCCTCCTCTGAGTGAAAAAAAAAAACATGAATTTCCATCTTGTGATCCCGTTCCTCCACCCACGATCCCTCCCGTCGCATCTCTCTTCCTCACTCCCACACCATCGCCACCACCGCCATTGTCCATGGGTGAGCCCCCGCCGGAGCTATGTATATTATTGCTCCTTATAGGGACATTACTAGAGAAGAGGCACCACTGCACTAATAAAGGCTACTTTTCGTTAGCAGCCGGGTCATATTTGCCCTACAAATAGGAGGTGGACTATAGAGGAAATCAACGAGGCTATACCAGCCGCCCTCGCGACCCACCACCGATTCTAGAATGTAAGGTATATCTACGAGCTACCTAGGCCTAACCGCTTAATTACACTATGGATAATACTCTACTCGTCCTAGGAAAAGAATAAAGTATTCACAGACTCGAAGAACAATAATAACAGTATACCTACTAGAATTAGAAGTGGAAAACCGGAGAACCTCGGAAGCAATCTCCATTGTTCGTTTGAAGGGTTTTCCATGGCCGAATCCAATGTATGTGAACAGGCCAGGTCTAAAACTTGGGGCTTTAGATCGGGCTGTGAAAAGAACTGACAATACCCAAACCTGATCGTGGCCGACAGAAAACTCGAATTCTCCGCCAGTGGCCCGACCATGCGTCTACCCGGGCCAAAAATTGCAGCCCATGCCCGCCCAACGTGCAGGCCCGATTAGTCCAGATCGGGATTTCGGTCGCGTCGGCGTCGGGTTGTACACGCACACGTGCACCAGGCACGTCATTACTTCTTTTTTGTCCCGATAACCCTGCCACGTCATAGCATCAACGCGTCCGCCTCCCAGAAGAGTTCATCTGCGGCTGCCTACTGCTGATCTCAGGCAGTTGGCATTGGCACTCCACTTCCCACCAGACGCAAACGCAAGCGCCCCCTCCGCTCCTTCCTCTCAACCGGGGCACGGCGCCAGCAGCTCCGAGGCGAAGCCGGAGGAGGACGGCATCGGCATGGCGCGGCGCGAGGCGGCGAGGCTTCTCCGCCGCCTGGGCGCGCTCGCGGTTGACTCGCCGACGACGCGAGGTGAATTGCTGAATTAATTTCATAATTTGGGGGGCTTGGTGCGCCCTGTTCGCTGTCGGTCGGCAAGGTGCTCGCGCTCGTGCCCGACCGGGTAGCTGCTTGCTGTGGGGCCTAGGTTTTGTCCCGGAGACGACCGTAGTGGGTAGAGCGGGATTTATGGCGTTCGGGTGTGGGATCACTTCAGTGTTGCCGTGTTGGTGATCTGGCACAGCTCTGGTGCAATCGCGCGCCGATTGTTGGTTCTAGCTTGAGACCTAGTCCTTGTCAATTGGGACTTTGTTAATTATTAGTAGAATTGCACCAAGCAGAGCAGATGCTTCATCACACTCGACTCTGTTAATTATTAGTACTAAGTTACCAGAATGGTAAGACATATATGTTGCAGGTGTTTGCTTGATGTGGCCTGTGTTGCCATGGTGGTTTGTGATTCAGCTAGCGTTGTAGCATCAAAACGCAGCTTCGAATTGCAATTGATTTTTCTTTAGTATCATTTGGGGCAAGTTTGCAGTTGCACAGCAGAGTATTACTAGGCTGATTCAAGAGGCTGGTAGTGCATGGTGCACGCCAATCTTTGACAAAGTTACTTAAATGTATTTGTATAAGTGCTTGTTTGGTTGGTTTATGCGGCGAAGAATTGTTCAGGTTCACAAAATATTCCGGATTAGTTCAATAACCCAATAAATGTGCAATCATCCGTATTGTCCGTGTAGTAGTACCAATGTTTAGGGCTTGGGCATTATTGGAAGTAAAGAATGACAGCAGTAGATTTTTTTTTTCTTTTAATGAGGAGAGTGATAGCTTTAACAGTACAGAATCAACGATTAAATTTAGTGAGAATTTTAGCCTATGATAATCTTTACTGTTCGAATACAGACTGGTAACTATACATCTTTGATGTCCCCTGTAAAATTCGGGAAGTTTTGATTAAAATCTGATGATAATAAATGATGCTTTTCAGGCATGCCTCATAATCAATATGAATCCGCAAATCGCATCGTGAATTCTTGTAGAAGATTCCACTGGATTCCCAGTCTACAGCGTCCTCTGTGTGGACCTACAACTAGTGGGGGATATATGAAGGTCACAGCAGTGCTAACAAGGCTTGTGAAGTTCAGAAGCGCAGATTTGGTTCTGCTGCAACACACATTCAGAGGAATCCGGCCTATTCAGAGCTGAACTCTGATGATGTTTCTTACTTCAAGAGTGTCTTGGGTGAAAATGGTGTAGTTCAGGATGAAGACACAGTCGCAGTTGCAAATGTAGATTGGATGGGTAAATACAGGGGTGCAAGTCAGCTACTACTTTTACCAAAAAATACTACAGAGGTATTTCATTAGCCAATTGAGTGAGCATTTATTTTCTTGAATAGAAAAGTAGTTGCCATCATTTTAACATAGTTTACTATTATTGTTCAGCCTTTGTGTACAATGTGTAATTTCCTCAATGATCATGAATTTTCTAAATTTCTGAAATCACTCTTTTGCATATACCAGGGTGTTATCAAACCCATGCAAATAACATATCTTATGCTGGTTCTTTAAGTGGTTTGCATTTTCTTTGTCATGAAGATTTTTTAGTCACTGCTATTCTTGTTCAGATGCAAGAAAAGAATTAGTGTGCAAATTCTGTATTCAAACATTCTGTTTTCAGGTTTCTAAGATTCTTTCATATTGCAACACCAGAAGATTGGCTGTGGTTCCACAGGGTGGCAACACAGGTCTTGTAGGTGGCAGTGTGCCTGTTTATGATGAGGTAATTGTATTTCTAAAGCTTTTCAATCTGTGTCAGGAATGAAATGTTGGAATGATATTCATTTTTTGCTAGGATCTGTCCTATTGTTTATGCAAATCATAACAACTTTTCTTTGCTGATAACTAGAAAAGGCTGAGTTATTTTTCTGCAAATATCTTTACATGGACCAACCAGAACACCAGTTAAATTGTGAAATATGGGAAAAAAGATCACATAGACCTTGTTCAATTTCAGTGTTATGCTTAATGTTACCTGTAATATTTTTTATTATTTTTTAACATCTCTCCCATATTTTCTATTCTTATGCTTATTGATGTGCCAAATTAGTTTTGTTATCTATGCAGTGGTTCTGCATTTGTAGTTTTTTACTGTTGATAATGTTACGGTCCAAGATCATTGATTAATGTTTTATGCTCTTGTCTGCAGGTGATTGTTGGCCTCGCAGGCATGGACAAAATCATTTCCTTTGATAATGTGAGTTCAATTTCTTTTGCCTGGTTCAGTACCTTGTATTTTGTTGTATTCTCATTAATTGCTTCTTCAAATGCATCAAGGGCCACGAGAAATCCTTGAATAGTTTACAAAGAAGGTGCCAACTTCTAAGTCTGCTTATTATGGTGTTGCTAGGTTAATGGTATTCTTACTTGTGAAGCTGGTTGTGTGTTGGAGAATTTAAGTAACTTCGTGGAAAATGAAGGGTAAAGTCATATTTAACAGTTTTTCCCTAGGTGTTTTGTTCTGATTTCTGTTCCAGTGTCTTGTGCTGGTCTGCTGGATATGCTACTATGCTTTATTCAAAGATACTGTGTTAAGCATTGGGTCATCAATAAAGGTCTCAAATTCATCTGTTCTTCCTTGTGGAATCGCTAATGATTGTGACAGGTTCCAGAACATTTTTCATTCCTTTTAGTTCAGTTATCAAAAAATATTTTTGCCACCCAATAGGCCAATATAAAGTTTACAACTTCCTATGGTGCATACATACTGAAAATTCTTGACTAAATTTGTTTATCTCCATTTTCTGAACAAAAGAGTTTACAATCATGAGCTACCCTTTAGAGAACACCAGTTCTTTTGTTTACATGCTAGAAGCCTAATTGGTCTTGATCTGCTTTTCAGGTTTATTATGCCACTTGATTTGGGAGCAAAAGGTAGTTGCCACATTGGTGGGAATGTTTCAACTAATGCCGGTGGCCTGCGTTTGATACGCTATGGTTCACTTCATGGAAGTGTACTCGGTAGGTACATGTATTGATCTTATAATTATAATTTTAACACTTCGTTCAAAAATTTGTAATTGTAACACAAAATACATGTATTTAAACGCTCAGGGATCTGTACTTTTAAATTATGTTTGTTCCCATACAGGTCTTGAAGTTGTCCTGGCTGATGGGACTATCCTTGATATGCTTACTACTTTAAGGAAAGACAACACTGGGTATGATCTGAAGCACTTATTTATTGGTATGTTCTGAGCATGATAGCTACTCCATGACAACTGCGAAAGCAGTATTATTTTTGCAACACCAAACAGTTAGTGAATGCACAACTTATTGTTCAGGAAGCGAAGGCTCACTAGGAGTAGTCACCAAAATATCAGTACTTACGCCTGCAAAGCTACCAGCAACTAATGTTGCATTTCTTTCCTGCAATGACTACAAAAGCTGCCAGGTTCATTTGCCTTGGCATTTTCTCTACCTTTTTTTTACAAAAGTAAATTTGTTCGCATAAGGTTTTCAATAGTGATTAATGCTTACTGATTGTGTTACCAGAAATTACTGCTGGCAGCAAGGAGGAGCTTGGGTGAGATCTTGTCTGCATTTGAATTCATGGATCATCACTGTATTGTTCTGGTACTTACATATGAAATTATTCTTGAATTAAGTTCCATCATATAGTGAATTAAGACCCACAAATTTGTTATTTAGCATCTTTCTAATGTCTAAGCTAATAACTAAATTGAGCCTTCCTCAATTTTGCCCCACATTAGATTAGACCCAGCTTTATGCCACAGGCTGACATTTAGAACAGGGGACGAAATTGTGAATCCCTTGCTAGGTTGATCAGTTTGGTGCAATGAAATATTCTTTGATATTCTTATATATCAATAAGCCCTTGAAAATAACTTGATTTTATAAGGTGCTCCTATATACAATGGAATATTTCATTATTTTGTCTGCTTTGCATATTTAGATTGTTTTTTGATAGATTGTTTATTCTGGAGGCTATGCGACATTTGGAAGGAGTTCACAATCCGTTGCCTGCATCACCGTACAAATTTTATGTTTTAATTGAGACAACAGGAAGTGATGAATCATATGACAAGTAAGTTATTGTAGAAATAGAACATGATTCAACAATGATCGTTTGTCAATGTTTATGACAGGTTATTACTGTTGCCCTTTGATTCTTATTTATCTATGACTATTGCTAATTGGAGAGAATGTAATACCTGTTTTATTTTCTGTATTCATGAGATTTATGAAATAGTAAAAAGAGTTTCTGCTTGCATGAAGCTTTCTATCTTTGTTGACATTACTTTGGTGAAAAATAATAGCATGAAAGAAACTGTTGTCCTTTATGGATATGGACTGTAGGAATAAATAATGATTTCTGTAGCATGTTTTCTTCTCAACATGTTTATTTTATGATCTGACAATTGATATTATCTTATTGGCATATGCTTGAGAGAAAACTGACAATTGCTGTGGAATCAGTTGTCATGCCAACTTGCAGTTACTGAGATTAGGCTGTTCATCTGTATATCTAGTGCTTATAACTATTTCTCATCATGTCTTTTTTTTCCGGCTTTCTTTTATAGAACAAAACTGGAAGCATTTCTGTTGCATTCAATGGAAGATGGTCTAGTAGCTGATGGCGTTATCGCGCAGGATATCAGCCAAGCATCAAACTTTTGGCGGATCCGTGAGGTTGTCATCCTATCATATAATCAATGTGTCTGTGCTGAAACTTGTCAACCATCGGCATCAAACTGTTCATGTGCTTAGTGGTAGTTCTGTACTAGCATGTAATAGCTAACATTTAGCACAGATGCTCATGTTATGGATTGCAAAATGATTCAATGTCTAATTTAAAATAAGTGAACTACATTTTTTTCTTTGGAACATGAGGTTTGGTTTTTCCAGTTAAATCCTTCAAACATAAAGCTTCAAGTGCCAGACCAACTTTCAAATGCACAAAATGATGGGCCCTGTAGCAATAAATCTTAAGATTCCACTTCTGTTGTTGTTCTTGCAGGGTATATCAGAAGCATCTGTCAAAGTTGGTGCTGTGTATAAATATGACTTGTCCATACCTGTAGAGAAGCTCTATGATATTGTTGAAGAAATGCGCTGCCGTGTTGGTAATTGCGAGACTTGATCTACAAAAAAAAATATATGGGCTTCCAGTTAACTTAGTATGTTGGTTTTCTAGGTGATAGTGCAGAGGTATTGGGCTATGGCCACCTTGGAGATGGGAATCTGCATTTGAACGTTGTATCAAGCAAATATGATGACAATGTATGGCTTTTATATCAATTTGGATATATAACTTGGAACTTGGTTGTTTACTTATTTAATGCTTGTGTCTTGAGATGGTTAATGGATAACCTTATCTTGTTTTTCCAATGGAATTTTAGACTCTTGGACGAATTGAACCATTTGTCTATGAATGGACTTCAGCACAAAGAGGAAGCATCAGTGCAGAGCATGGTTTGGGGCTAATGAAAGCTGAGAAGATTCACTACAGTAAATCACCTGAAGCAGTAAGTTTTGCATTGTCCTACCACCACTTGCACGAAGCATGTACATTGTGAGTTAGGAAATGACCAATCATATTGAGTTGTAGACTTCATCAATTGAATCACTACTTTGCTTGTACATTGAAGTTGTTTGCTTGGCAAAACTTATTAGATAGGTCATATGAATATCTGAACACACCAAGGCATAGCTCAGTAGCTAGAACTGTTTTTTACTGTCCCAGTAGATAAATACAAGTAATGAGCTAATGCGCGCTTTTACTTTAAGAACAATGCACATGTTTGTATCGATTGGGTTAGTGTTTGTAGTACATCACTAGTAACTCTAGTAACGCAGGATAATTCAAGCTGTCTTGCCCAACTAATGTTCTGTTTTCATTAGGTGCAACTAATGGCCTCCATCAAGAAGTTGCTGGACCCCAATTCGATCCTGAACCCCTACAAGGTTCTGCCGCAGTCTGTACTGTAGCTGAAGGTACTCTGTTATCCAGGGCCGTGCTGGCGACCGTGCAAGCCGTGGCCTTTGTACAGGGCCTCCGAAGGGCCCCAAAAATTATGACCCGATCAGCCGACTTCAAGATTAGCTTCCAAGTTCCAACGCTGCGTCTCTCCGATGTGATCAAGCAAGCAGAGGATAGTGGAGGCGAGCGCCCAGGAGTCGGTCACAAGTTGTCTATTCCTTGATTCCCGGAGATCCGAACTTGTGGAAGGCAAATTATCTAATTGACTAACTTTTGTATCTATTGACTGATGGAAATATACAAGCTGGTGCAGAACTATTGCACTCTGCAAAGCGCTTGGTGCTGCTTAGGCTCGCATCAGATAAGAATCACAAATTACTACTCGCAAGTCAACAAGTTAATTTGTTTTCCTTTAATTTCAATTCAGTTCACTAATTCAAAGAATGATGTTACTCACATAAAGATTATACGACCAAAGAAAATGAATAGGTACGATTTTGGATTTATCGTATTTTGATGGATACATACATATATCATTCTCTCTCAAGGTCAGGTAGGGCCTATTTCAGAATTTGGAACAAGGCCAAGGATTTTGTGGGCACGGCCCTGGAGAGAGGGCCAAGTCTCCGCAGCCGAACTGGCGAGTCTTTTTCTGAGTTACCCCTATCAAATACCGTATCATCAACTTAAAAAAAAACAAATATATTTCTGCCTTTCAATTAAAAATAAATTAGTCCAATGTACAAGAAATGCTAGGTAAACCACTCTTCTCCCTAAATTCCTCGATCCGGTGTTCCTACGCCACCTGTATGTACAGAGCAGCATCACGCCCAAACTTTGTATACTAGCTAATTCGAGGTCGCAGATGTCATCCTTATGAGCAAAAGCTCAAACTTTGGATAGCTTATGCCATCCTGCTGCAAACTTATTCTCCGTTGTGTTCTCTTGTCTGTGGACATCTTGTATGCTAGCAGACGCTATCCTGAATTATACTGCCAGTAATGAGGAGCGATGCATATTATTCAATATACAACTTCCAAGCCATGTTCACAGTTTCTGCTAAGGCGGGGGGTTATGGCTTGTATGGTGAACACATCTTTCTCTTCTGTGTGCAATCCATCTTCAATGAATAATTAGTGGCACACAATTAGATTTGACTTTGAACATGCCACCATAATCATCGATCGATCAACAGCCCTTCAAAGAAAAACAAGCAACACAACCGTTTCCAGAGACATTGCACCCAACAAAAACTTGATGTGTCGCACACAAAAATTTGATTTGAATAGAACAACCAGATTTATCTGGAGCCAGAAAGTATCGCAACAAAATTGCCTGCACAAACCACATATTTCTGAGCTTCACATTCTCATCTTAATCAACCCAGAATTACACCTTTCTGATTTTAGATCGACAGACCTAATACAAACAAGAGCTGAATAAATGGAGATTGCCAGCAAATAAATATCAGAGCAAACACCCATGTCCACAGATCTGCACATAGCCGCACAGCACATCTCAGCATTATCAGTGCAAAGTTCATCCACAATGCATAATGTGCCACATCTGTCTCAGTAAGCAGAACAGGCTAATTCAAAGATCACATACTGCAAGTAGTTCATTATTTAGTGCAAACTCCAAATCCAATGTAATAATTACACAAACATGCTGAATGAACCAGGATCACACTGCCTACAGATTATGGTACCAACATACTAACTCACATACTGAACCATTGTCTTCATCAGAGACTAATAAAACAAACTGCACTGCTGAATAACTAATTTAAGGATCAACCTGGCAAATGTAAATACTGATGCATAACTGAAATGAACAGATATATTCTGTTCTGCTTCAAGAAACATTCTTCAGTAACGATCATCATAAGCACGAGCTGCCCCTCCCCTGCTAGGACGGTCATACGGAGCAGGCCTATCTCGGTAACTCCCACCAAAGCGAGCAGGCCCACCACCGCCGCCACCACCACCGACACGTGAACCACCTCTGCCATAGCCACCAGTGCCCCTCGGTTCATCACGGTAGTAACCTCCATTGGACCTCCCTCCATCCCTCTCATAGCTCCTTTCTCTGGCAAAGCCACTGGATGCATAACGATCTGCACCATTGTACCTGTCACCAGAATAGCGGTCTGCTGCTGGCGCATAGCGGTCACTAGCATAACGATCACGCCCAGCACTATAATAAGTATCCCTGCTGTCTACATAGCGGCCACCATCATATCGATCATCATCATAGCGAGCAAAACGATCTGATCCTCCAAAGCGGTCACCACGTCCCCCAGTGCCACCACCATACCTTGAAGCAGGAGAGTACCTTCCAGTTCTGCCAGTTCCATCTGAATAAGGACATTCACGAGCCCAATGTCCAGGACGGCCACATTTGAAACAATCATCACTGGCTGCTGGAACTACATCACCTCCACTACGATATCCACCTCTAGCACCAGACGAGTAACCACCACCACCACCACCATATCCATAGCCATCATCATTGTTCCTAGGTTGAGCTTTGTTCACAGAAATATTACGGCCATCCAGTTCTCCATTATGCATTCCCCGAATGGCAGCATCCACAGCCCGAGGTTCTGAGAATGTGACAAATCCAAATCCCCTTGAGCGGCCTGTCTCCTTTCCACTACAACCTATACATACAATGAAAATGAACCAATGGGAAGAATGAAACTAAATACAACAGTGAGCAACCAAAAATTCTATCAACAGGAACACATGCAAATTAGGGTGATGTATGAAATCAAACAGCTAATGAACATTGTGCAAAACCAGTGAAATAATCCCAACTGTACAAGAGTTAACAGTCAATCCTTATGCCACAGCTCAAATATTGTATGCAAATCAAATCTGCTTTGACCATCCACTGGCTAAGAACATTAATGATTACAGCCACAGGTCAGAAGTCAGAACTGAAGAATCAAGCATGTGAGTATGTGACCACAGATGACATTGATTAGTCTGACCACTTCCAGGTGAGGACCATCTGCTGCAAGAACCAGTTTCCAATCCAGAAAACTGAACTGAGACTGATTACTTTTGGGAAGTTGTGTGGGCACAAAACTAGAGGTGAACTAACATGACGAGGTATATTTTAGTTACCCTGCCATATCCTTCAGAATCAGAAAAACATAATGCAATTTTTTTTAATCCTGGCTTTTCTTTTGCATGAAGAACTAAGCATTTCCATTGCAATGGGAAATGCACAATGGACACTGGGAATAATGCTCTTCGAAGCAGTTGTAGGCACAGATAAGCTACAACACTCTTCAGCATCACCATCGCTGCCTCACTACTGAAAGGACAAATGGTTTCTCTTCCTTTCTTGTCAAACTGATCCAGAAGAACCATGCAACCAAAATTTGCCACAAGTTCAGTCCAGCACTGGAACCATGTTTACTTCTGTGGTGTTCATTAACCAGGCCGGTGATTATTCTTTTCTGTGATCTAAAAGCTGGCAGCAGGTATCTAACATGACAAAAAACAGGTCTCTGGTTCTGTCCACAAAACAGAGCACATCTAGCAAAACTGAATCTAACAGTGTGTATGCCTCCAATTGATTTTTACTGAACCCGTCACCTCAAAAATACTAACCGGCGAGCTCAATTGACTAGTTTCTTTTCCTGCAACTTTGCTAATTTCCTAACATATAGAAATGAAGTGACTGCAGCCTCTGTGAATCAGCAGCTGTTATCAGATTGAAATTGTAAGACTAAAAGGGGGAGAAAAAACAAGCCACATACACAAATAAGAAACATCGCTTGTTCCAGTTTATGATATATAAATTCTTTTGCCCATTACTGTGGTTATCAAAAAGTTCAACTTACAACCATGAGGTTCAAATGACCCTTGATACAAACAACAACATATACATTAACATATGCCCTTACTGTTGGCCCAGCCCAGGCCTTACAGGCCTGCTCACCCCAAAAGCCCGAGCTGTTGGGGGAGATGCACCCCGCCTTATAAGCTGGCCACTCCCCCATCACTAACCGATGTGGGACTATCCCAACACTCACCCCCTAGTCACACGTCGGTGATCTTGGCCCTCAGCCTCAACCGAGTGGTCTTCTAGGGCGGGTCTTGTGTCTTCCCGGGATAGCACGCAGCGGAAGCGTGGTGGGCCCATAACCAATGTTGGCCCAGCCCACAAGCCCTTACAGGCCTGCTCACCCCAAAAGCCCAAGCTGTTGGGGAAGATGCACCCTGCCTTATAAGCTGGCCACTCCCCCCATCACTAACCGATGTGGGACTATCCCAACACTTACAGAAAGGGATTGCCATTGTTAACTTATGATGGACATTGTGTATAATAATACATAATAACTTTACTTAAGTCTGCTACACATTTCAGTTACCTATAACTAGGAATGGTGGAAACATAATCAGAATGGTGACAACAACAGGCAGCTAGTAACAATTCAATATAACTCTATGGTTCCTGGTAACCAAGTTAAACATACCCAAGTTACGACAGTTAAAAAAGCAGTTTAATCATCTGTTTTCCCCCACATCGATCAAAAATGAAGTGTGTAATCTTTCTGTGGTATGTATATAAAAGTTATGTCTGCATCAGATCTATCACTAATTTCTCCGCCTACTGCATCAGACAATCATGCAAACAGGTAGAGTAAAAAGTGATCCATATAACAAGTAATCCCTGCAAACAACCCTATTCTACGACTCCCTCTGTTTGTGAGAAGCACATCCGTAAAAGTCAAACCACACCAAAACAGGGGACTCCCCCAACTAAACTAACTCCAATCCCCCTGAAATCAAAAGCATCATGAGCCGTCGCTGTACCTGTGCCTCGATGACCTTGCCGTACTGGCCGAAGGTGCGCTCGAGCGTGCGCTCCGTGGTGTCCCACGACAGCCCGCCGACGAAGATCCGCCCCACCTTGTCCTCCGCCATCCTGGGTGCCAAAGTCAACCGGAGCAACCTGCACGGCAAACCAGCAGGTAAATCTGAGATTCCGCAGCGATTCCCGCAGCGGAACAGCGCGAATCGCGTCCCGACGAGACCAGTGGGGAGGGACGCCGGCTCACCTCGCGCGGAGACCGACCTAGGGTTGCTCGGATCGAGGCGCTCGGCGGCTAGGGTTTAGAGAGAGAAGGGCGGCGATGCGGAAGAGGACGATGTGGGATGGGAACGGAAGCGAGGTATCTGGAGGCGTCCTATATACCTCGGGAACGGGCCGCACGGGACTAGCACGTGTCGTCGGAGTGGTTGGAATTTTTTTCCTCTTTTGCCCTTTTGTTAGTGTTCATTTTCTAGTAAGTGTACCATAACTCTTTCTTTTCTTTTTCCTTGTACTTGATCCATCTCGAGTGTTTCTTTTAACAACATATCCATCTCGAGTGTTTCTTTTAACAACATATCCATCTCGAGTGTTGTGGAGTCTTTATCCGCGCACACGTGCTAACATTCGGACAAATTTATCAGATCATTTTTGACAAAAATAACGAAATGCCAAAGGACATATATATTCTGATAAGGTTTCAGCCGATTCGAAAGGGGATTTAAAATTGGTGCTTCCAAGTCCCAAGAGTGCCACATGTGCAAGGTAGCATTTAATTTACGTCATTTCCAATGTTTTTCTTTTTTTTTCTATTGCTTCACGCATCTTTGGACACAAAAATCTAGAAAACACATAAATAGAAAAGACGAATGTGTAGAATGTCCTAACATCTCGAACCCTATGAATCAAGAAAACACATAGAACTACAAGATTGATTTTTTTCTTTGAAAATGAAGATTGAAAGTTCCGATAGAGCGCGAGAAAAGCATAAGAATTTGATGAGAGAAAGGAACCAATGAAATTTTTCATGAGGTTCAGTCTCTGGTAAACTTTCTATGAAACAAACCAATCCAAGCCTAGATTTTATTGCCTTATCGGAAACGGGGAGAGCTAGTTTTCCACCAAATACTCTCAACACTATTTGTGCGGGGAGAGATTACATGTGGCATTGTATGGCTCCAAGGGGTAGATCCGGTGGCATGATTGGGTGTGCATTTGTTAACTTTTGACGTTGGGCAAATAGAGGAGGGGATTTTTTCATTCGGTTTAAGCTACGGCACAAGGCAAACGATTTCAAGTTTAATCTCATCTCTATTTATGGACCGGCCCAAAGTGAGCTAAAGTCAAATTTCTTATCGAATTGGTTCGTGTTTGTTCTAAGGACACCGTACCTATCATCATAGGTGGTGACTTTAACATTATACGAAGACCGGATGAGAAAAATAATGACAATTATAGCGACGGTGGCCTTTTATGTTCAATGCAGTGATTGACGCTTTAAACCTTAGAGAAATTGAGTTAACAGGTAGGAAGTATACCTGGGCAAATAACACGAGAATCAAACCTTTGAAAAAATAGACGAGTTTTAGTTTGCACAGAATTTGAATCCACTTACTCACATGCTTCGGTGCACGGTCTAAGTAGAGAGATTTCGATCATGCACCTCTGCTTTTATCTACAAATGAAACATCCTCAACGTTCCGCCTCAATTCAAGTTTAGGGGTTTGGTTGCTAAGGGATGGTTTTTGTGATATGGTGTCAGAAGTGTGGCAGAACACTCAAGCTGAAGGATCGGCAATAGAGAGGTGGCAATTCAAAATCAGGAGACTTCGTCAACACCTAAGAGGGTGGGCGAAGCACGTGAGTGGTATATACAAAAAAGAAAAAACTAGGTTGCTAAACAAATTGGACGAGCTAGACAAGAAAGCTGAATATACCCTGTTAAGTGATGCAGAGCGGGATTTCAAACATGTGTTAAGTGATAGGCTTGCGGAATTACTAAGGGGAGAGGAACTCAAATGGTACCAAAGAGCTAAAGCGAAACACCTGTTAGAGGGTGACGCCAATACTAAGTACTACCACTTGCTTGCTAATGGTAGACACAGGAAAACTCGTATTTTCCAGTTGGAGGATGGGGATAATGTACTAACCAGTGACGCTCAACTAAAGGAGCATATCACTAGTTACTATAAAAACCTGTTTGGACCATCTAAAGATTCTCTAGTCGGTCTAGACGAATCTCGGATAGATGACATTCCCAGGTATCTAACATGGAAAATGAGTTTTTGACTCGAAGCTTTCTCACAAGAGGAAGTTAGAGCCTTTGTCTTCCAAATGGAACACAACAAAGCGCCCGGTCCGAGATGGGTTCCCACCGGAGTTTTTCAAGTTTTTTGGGAGCTAATTAAAGATGATTTGATGGCCATGTTTGATGATTTCTATCATGGAACACCGCCGCTTAATCGTCTTAATTTTGGAAACATAATCTTGTTGCCTAAGAAGAAGGATGCTAGAGTTATTCAAGCAATATAGACCCATCTGTTTGCTGAATGTCTCTTTCAAAATCTTCACAAAAGTTGCAACAAATAGGTTAATGTTCGTTGCTCGTAAACCGATCAAGCCAACACGATGCGGCTTTCCTACTGGTAGAAACATCATGGAGGGAGCAAGTTATCCTCCATGAGACGCTGCATGAATTACATACTAAAAAACAGGACGGGGTGATTTTTAAAATTGACTTTGAAAAAGCTTATGATAAAGTAAACTGGAACTTCCTGCAACAAACGTTAAGGATGAAAGGTTTTTCACAAAAGTGGTGTGATTGGGTGAAACTTTTTACACAAGGAGGAAATGTGAATATCAAAGTTAACGACCAACTAGGTTCTTTTTTCCAGACTAAAAAGGGTCTCAGGCAAGGTGATCCCATGTCCCCCATACTATTCAACATAGTGGTGGATATCTTTGGCTGTACTAATTGCCGGGGCAAGGGAGGCGAGGACAAGTTGAAGGGGTTATACCCCATCTTGTTGAAGATGGTTTGTCAATACTCCAATATGCGGATGACACGGTGATTTTTATGAGCCATGATATGGAAAAGGCAGTTAACATGAAGTTTACGCCGTACCTTTGAACAAATATACGGCTTAAAGATAAATTTCCACAAAAGTGAGGTGTTTTGTTTGGAAATGCAAAAGATCACAAACGGTTTTATTCGCAATTGTTTGGATGTGCCATTGGTAAATTCCCTTTTCGCTACTTGGGTCTTCCCATGCACTTTAGGAAACTTTTTAATAAAGACTGGAAGGGGATCGAAGAGAGAATTGAAAAGAGACTTAGTGGTTGGAAAGGAAAGCTACTCACGGTCGGTGGACGTTTAGTTCTCATAAACTCGGTGCTTTCAAGTTTACCAATGTTTATGATGTCCTCCTTTGAGCTACCGAAAGGAGTGTTAGAAAAAATTGATTGCTTTCGATCCCGCTTTTATTGGCAAAATGATCAACACAAAAAAAATATAGACTAGTAAAATGGGAGCTAATGTGCCAACCGAAAGACCGGGGTGGTCTAGGGATACAAAATCTAGAGATTCAAAACAAATGCTTGTTGAGTAAGTGGTTGTTTAAGTTATTAAATGAGGAGGGCTTGTGGCGAGAGCTATTAAGAAATAAATACGTTAAGCAGAAAATTCTTGGTGGGTGTGAAAAAAAGCCATCAGACTCACATTTCGGAAAAGCCTCATGAATATTAAAGATACTTTCTTGCAATTAGGACATTTTAATGTCAAGGACAGGTCCTGAGACTAGATTTTGGTGGATACTTGGTTGGGCAACAAACCATTAAAAGAGAAGTTTCTGCGTTGTTTAATATTGTAAGAAGAAAACAAGATTCCATTGCAGTTGTTATGAGTTCTCCCTAACTAAATATCTCCTTTCGTAGAAATTTAGTGGGTAGAAACTTAGCACATTGGAATTCGATACTAGCTTCCCTACAAGAATTAAACTTACAACAGGAAAGAGATGTGTTTGTTTGGGGTTTAAATGCCACTGGGGCCTTTTCGGTCAAGTCCATGTACGCCGCTTTAATTAACAATAGGGTGAGAGTGTCACAAGATATTTGGAAAACAAAACTACCTATGAAACTAAAAGTGTTTTTGTGGTACTTAAAAAGAGGGGTGACCCTAACAAAAGACAATTTGGCTAGGAGGAACTGGAATGGGGACACGTCATGTTGTGTCTCGCCATCTCCCGAAACAATTCACCATCTCTTTTTTAGATGCTTTTATGCTAAATTTTTGTGGCGCTTCGTACATATACTTTTTGGGATTTCACCACCTGCGATACAACTAATTTGTTCGTTGTTTGGTCTAAGAAAGGTAACAAGAAGTATAATTCATTGTTATTAACGACGGGCGGCTTTGTTGTGGGCAATTTGGCTAACAAGGAATGAGATAGTTTTTGACAAGTGCAAACCGAAATCTCTTTTGCGCAGTCGTTCCGGGGGACACATTGGCTACGTCGGTGGTCCGACATAAAGTGGCATGAGGAGCTCAAAGACCATTTGCTCATTGTAGCTCAACACCTTGAGACGTCGGCGTTAGACTTCTTCGGCTCACGAGGGTGGTGTCAAATAGACATGTTGGTTTTGCTTAGTCAAGAAACATTTTATTTCCAGTTAGTTTGAGAGACTTTTTGTGTTTGCCCAGGCAACGTTTTGGCGTGTGTTTGGAGTTGTAATAATTGGTCTCGAATCTATCTTCGGATAGGTGAAGCCGGATATTTTATCCTTTATCTAAAAAAAAATAGGAACATAATATTTTTTTCCAAAGGGATGTCATAGGATATTTTCCTTTATATAGGATTTAAATGATCTAGATTTTGTTTTGCTTTGTTCCAAAGGAGGCCTTCCTACGCAATAAGTTTGCATTTGCATGGGAAATTTTGCAGAGTAGTTCCATCTATATGAAACTTCTGTGTTCTCTCTTTACCGTTTTCATTAATTTGTCAATTAAACACTTAGTAGCACTCTTGAAAATGGAATGTCCAATTTCGATCATAACATGTCCTAGTGCAATCTTAATTGGACTATTAGGGATCGTGGCTATACATGTGAGTGACTTAAATTGGCTATATATATTTCCACATATTATATAGAAATGGTCTTATCTTTTTTTCTAGTTTATACAAAAATGAGGGCTAGGACTTAACGTTTTAATCCACAAGAACATTAGTAGCAAAGACAATCTAATTTTGCTGATTTTTTTTTTCATAAACCCTTTTAATAAGATTTATGAATTGTAACAGGAATCCCCCCGGATCGGGACCCCCGCGTCGCCCCCGCCGCCAGGGCGACTCGGGTGGACAAAGATCGAGCCAGCCGCCGGCCTTCCCCACGCCACCTCTCTCCTTGCCGCTGCCAGAGGGAACGGCCGGGAAGCCCACGCCAGCCCCGATGATGGTGGCGGCGAGGTCTTCGGGTGGAAGCCATGGCCTTCGATCGGGGCGGCGTTTGGAGGTCGTGGTGATGCGGACGATGCGGCGGTGGAAGAGGAGTGCAGGACGGCTGGGCGGATCTGTTCGCAGCGGCGGTGGTGAGCGACATGGTCGCCGATCCACCGTCTTCGTGGACGGATGTTGGTCTACGGGTTAGATCTGCTTCGGTGGAGATCGTGGGTGGTAGGCCTACTGGTCCTGTCCTCGCGATCGTTGCCGGAGTGGCCGCTGACCACGCGGCGGCCACGCCTGGTTGCCGGCGGTGGTGGCAGCCGGTGCCGTTGGCAGCTGACGGCGGTTGCGCCAATGGCGGCGGTGGTTCGTGCAGGAGAGGGGGGGCAAGCAGCCTAGGCAGCTACGGTGGCGGTCAGATCAAGGCAGGGGCGCTGGGTTTGGAGGCGTCCGAACCCGGCGACCCTAGGGATGATGGCGGCGCCCGCACTGGAGATGGTTTCGTCGTCCGCGATGGGCAACTAGTCGGTGGAGCCATGTTTTCCGGATTTGATGGTTTGATCCAGTGATGCTATATGTCGCTGGGGTATGGCGTAACGGCACGGCTCTTGGAGGCAGCGGCAGTGCTACCATGTTTGGACGGCGGTGACGCCTGTGGGCGCCATTTTCCTCGCTGGAGGCGCCGTCTTCTCCTCCATGTGGATCTCCCCGGGTGAAAACCCAGCACCGGTGTATCTGGTGGGTGATGATGGCGTCTTTGGATGTCATATGCTCGTTGAAGACGTCGCTTTTGGATGATCCCATGAATTGTCGGCTTTGGTGCCGAATTAGTATGGGTGGGTCTCTTGCAGGTGCACCAGGAGTTCTTTCCGTTGCCAGGTTACAGTATCCGGAGCCTCCAATGACGGTCGACGCCCTACGTTCTTTTAGTACTTCTAGGTCTGATAGACGTGTTTTGGTGTCGATTTGTTCCTTATTGGAGATGTAATTTTCTTTATCAGTTTTCTTGATCTAGTGTAGTCAGGTGACGTAGGTCATACCTGTTTCACTGGGCATTCTTTGTAATAATTTGGCCTAATGTATCCTCGTGAGAGGATGACTGAAGCCAGAAATTTAATTTCCTTTATCTAAAAAAATAAGATTTATAAATAATATTTGTAGTCATTTTTTTTGCGTAGCATATTTTGTATAGTCATTATACAATGTTGGCTATTGGGTGAAGGGCCCGTTTAATTCTTATAATTCGAAAAAAGTAAGAAACGGACTGGATAGACAAATGGGTCATGGGCTCTGTTTGTCGCTAGTGGAAAACTCGGGCCATTGATGGGCTGCGGCCTAGAAACGAGTTGAGCGTTGGGTGAGAATGGAGGGAGAAAACAATTTTAGATTTGATTTATAATTATTAATTAATTAAGGATTTGGAACTGGATCTCATTTGAATTCCACTTAAACATGATATCTGTAAATCATGGTATTTTCAAATTGTTCCCCAAGAAACTTGGACAGGATATTTTAGAGATTTATCTTATTGTCATTCAAGCACAAGAACTAGGCAATCGATTTCCGCCCTGGTGCCTGGCACCATGTGTGGCTATCGTAATGGCTGTGTTGGCTGGTTGTTTGTCTATGCAGTGCTGCCATTCCCACTGTTTTTATTTTCGTTTTCTGTTTTGTTGGCCTGACAATTACTTGTCTGTTGCCTTCTAAAAAAAAAAAAACACAATAACAAGGGCGAAGGCAATTCGTTTGACAGAAGATCAGATCCCAGCTGGTTTGGTTAACCAATTTGCAGACAGGTACAATTGCCATGTAGCCAATCAAATACCAGCACGGAAGTACGTTATTGCCATCTTCATTCAGAGTACGGTCACTGAAAGAGACCTTCTGAATACCGCTAGAAACCGACCCCAGGAACGGCAAGAAGCTATGCAGAAGCTTTCAGTTTGGCAATTCTCTGCTACACCATGCATGGTTGGAGAATAGAGCATCCTGCTTCGAATCGAACAAAACTGAAGAACTGAAAACTCACTAACAATGTCACTGTCACTCACCAGATATTTCATAGATCAGTGGGTGCACAAGATGCAACAGAAGGGTAACATCTCCTAATTTCCTAGCATCTAGCGATGATGAGAGCACAAATCCTCTCCGAACACTTCATCGCTTACCATTCGTCAGCGCTTGTATATTGCTAGCACGACGATGTGGAGGGAGACGATCTCGCTGAGGACGGCGTTGGGGAGGCGTCTGATGTGGTCGTCTTCTTTCATGCAGGCACACCGCCTGCAGGTGGCTGGTAGTGTTCAACACGAGTTTCAGATCCTCTCTAAACTTGGATTTCTACTGCAAGCTATTTCAAAGTCGATTCAACACGAGTTTCAGCTTATTCCTGCAGTCTATGCCGAAACAAGGACCATAGGAAACTGCTATTGTTCAGTCAGAATGTCATGTCAGGTTAAGATTTCAGAATTACAATTGTTCTGTCCTAGAATGCAGATGCCTCTTACAGTCTTATACGTATATAAATGAAAACTACATAATCATCACGTATCAGTAATCAGTCTATTGAATTGACAGCCAATACTCGGTAACCTTTTTTTTTCAGTTACAGGCTGTCATCACTCATCACTGCAAGTATGGAATCTAACAAAAGTAATGCATGCCCAAATCTGTATGTTTAAGCAAAACTTATGATCTGAATAGTGGCCACACTGAAGCATTAAGATAACAAGCTCACTTAGAATTAACCTGTAACTGGCCACAGTGATCCTAAAAAAGAAACTCACTGATCTGAATTCAGAAAACAGAATCACATAGACCGATTTTTGCAGTTCTCACAATGGATGAAGCCAAATTAACTTTCCTTAAAAAATGATGTGAAATCACTTTATGCCTCGCTAAGTTTCCAACACAAGGGTCTTGATCAAAATGGATGTTCAGGAGTCAGCTAAGATTATGATGCTTGCATATCAACAAGGAACAGCCTTCGGGACAGAAATTCAATTGATGCAGGGCAACTAGCATCAGATTATAACACACAAGGAACAACTAGCCAATCACACAACAATATTAGAACCTCCAGGAAGAAAAATTCAAGAAACTACTCCAATGAGAATATTATAGGTCTTGCTCATGCAGTATGCAGTAGTTAGCAAGTGAACAAGTGAATTGCTTAGTTTTTGCACTTCGACTGTGTGTCTGATAAACTCCCGTATTCCACTGATGTACAAATTATATGATCCCAAATCAAAACTTGTAATGCATCAATTGATGTATGCATGAAGCAAAGAAAAAAGTAGTCCAAATTAAGAATGGCCTAAAAAAATCAAAAAGAAGATTGATACTGCAGAATTGCCCCCATTAAAAACAACATGGACCCCAGATTATCCAAGATGTCTATAGACTTCTATGAAACATGAATTTGGAAGCCAGCCTCTAAAGACTTGTTATTCTGGCTGCTCCCTCCACTCGGCAAAAAGAAAAGAACAAAACTTGGCCTCTAAGTCTCATTATGTAGAATCAAAGACACATGCGCACAAATATGAATAGACAGACATCGAACTTCATATTATGTACATAGGTAATGTGTCCTCAGTACATATCAAGAATAATAAAGCGCTCTATTTACAAATATGGTAAATGGGTTTTAGAGAGCTAGAGTTAAATGAAATATGACAAGGAAGATGGTTTCCTTTATATCTGATGAAGCAAAGCAAAGATACCCTCATGTTCTTACCAAAGGGATCTCTTGCTGCAAGGATGCCAAGAAAATGGATTGCTTTAGACCATGAACAGCGGATTATGTGAAGTATGCAATCATTGCAATATTAACCAGGTAGGCAATAGCAATGAAAACCTCAAGTAACTCGCTAACTCTTCTTCTGACCAAAACAAAATTTTGCCGCTACAATATTCAGATTCTCTGTCATTTTGAATAGTCTCTTTCACAACAGATCATTAATCCACATCCAGACCCTCTCTAAACTTGGATTTCATCTCTAGTTACTTTAATGGTGATTCAAGACAAGTTTTAGTTTCCTGAGGCTCACCACAGATACATACAACATGATGAATGATGATCCTACATGGCAGCAGTCTGTGCTAAAGCAAGGACTAGTATCTGATAAAGATTTCCTAAATATTTTTATTTCTGTGCAAAAGCTACCAGATTTATGATCGCTCTGCCCTAATATGCAGATGCATGATATCTTCTCTTATGTAAATAGAAAAAACTATAGAATGCTCATATATTAGTCTATTAAGGGCTGATTTTCAACTAAGGGCTGATTTTCAATTAAGGGTTGTGTCATCGTGCAAGTATAGAATTTGTCAAAAATAATACATGCCAAATATTAATATCAACATTCAGCATGCCAGAGTGAGCAATTTAGAGAAGACACTGATCTTTAGTCTGAGTAGCACCCCACTAAAGGTAAAACTATACATGGAGCAATGTTTATCCATAAGAGATACAAAGCAGTCACATATTACAGCAGAAATCCTAATATCAACATTTCACACACTTCCAGCTTGCAAAAGAACGCTAAATTGTCATATGCTAGAAACAAACACAAGGGAATAGAAAGGAGAGAGATGCATAAATAGGCGAGGCTCCCTCCGGTTGCAAATCAAGTATGCTTGAGAAGGCTGATTACTAAATACCACATGCTCAACTTGAAACAATGCATAGAACATGACTAGTTCTAAATAATACTCTCATGTTCTAATAATAAGAAATTTCTCTTTAAACCACAAATGTTACCGATAATACCACAAATGTTCCTACCAAGAAATAAGCACTTGGACAACAAACCAAAACATAGTACTTAGTCTGTTGATAAATTACAATATTAGGAATAGAGATGCCAAATGTGAAACCACTGCAAACAAATGGCTAATCAGGTTTCTGAAAAAACATTATAGCCTAACCGTGGGCCCAGAAGTCAAACCCTACAAACGGGTCAGCTGTTGACAGATCATGTGTTTGCTCATACCAGTAATGGTCACGAGATCCATGTCCAGACACAAGAAAATGACACACAAAATCAAACCGTGCAGCCCTTGAAACTCTATCTTTGATCTTGAGCAATTCTTGTTGTCTTTTAATCCATGCTTTGTTATGATACTTACTGACATCTACTTCAAGCACCATCGATTCGAGGACTCTATCGTTCAATACAAAGAACTCAGCGAAGTTAACATGTGCCTGGTTCCCTAGATAGGTTGATAGCACAATTTTCTTTAGACGGATGTCAATAAGGCTCTGGTATTTGTGACGCCATTCATTTGAAACCTCCTCTCGCTTTGTCTGAAAAGGCACAAGGAATATAAAAATGGTTACAACCTAACTTCAGAACAAGCATCATTGCAATAGTAATAATTGAGAAAAGGATGCAGATGGACACTCTGAGTATGTATAATCACCGGAAGGCAAATTGTTGACATCTTGATGTATAGGTTCTCCAAGCAGGGAAAGCACTTCATGAAGGCAAAGACCTCATCCAAACTAAGGCTGAAATGTGTTAAAGCTAGAACTTTGACACTGGGCAGCACCATTGTCGAGCTAACAACACAAGATCCCTGCATAAATTAAGCACGCAATAAATAATAAGGGCACAACTAACTAGATCCCCTCAATCAAGAATTGTGAGAGTGCCAAGGATGCAGAGGTGGTACCTTAAAAATTGAGGTGCCAAACTTGAGTATGGGGTTTGCCATAGGCAGCTGCCCCAAGATCTTCAGCTTTGGAGCGGAGATTACTGAAATGACCATTTCTTGGCGAAACCCGTGATGAAGAAGAAGTAACCTTTCCAGCAAGGGTGCGTCCTCGATGGTTACGTCGTCTAACATGATGTCTCCACAAGAAGCATGTAAACCGATGCTCCTAAGGGTTTGGGACACAATCCGGATGCGAGAGCAGCCAATGCTTTGACTTAGCATCAAGCTCTGCAAGAGAGGGCAGCCGGCGAGCAGGGCATACAGAGAGGCCTCGGAAATTTCCACGATCATAAGGCTCAGCTGCTTGAGAAGCGGAAAGTGGAGGCCGTTCTCATCTGGGAAAGCGCAGCCACCGAAGCTGGCGACGCGAAGCGTGGACGAGAAGCGGTGGGCTGATTCGGGCAGCGGCGGCGCCGGCGGCCCCGTATCCCCAGGCTGAATCAGCAACACTGCACAGCCCCTCTGACGCCGACGCCGGGACCACGTAGAGCCGTAGTGGAAGTCGAGCTCCTGGAGGCCGTCGAGGGCGGGGGCGCGGAGCCAGGCGTCGAGCGTGGCGGCGGGGTGGTCGTCCTTCTCGAAGCAGTGCTCGGGGATGCAGAAGCGGCGGCCGGGGCCCCGGTGTGAGGAGAGGATGCCGGAGATCCGCGCCGGCGGGATCGCGCGCTCGATTGGGGGCCGGTCGCGGAGATCGATGTCGAGGCGCTGGCACTGGAGAGCGGAGACGGTGGGGCGGTTGTGGAGGTCGAGGTTGAGCGGGGCGGAGCTCCAGACGTGGCGCCACCGGGAGGCGATGGCCTGCGTGCGGGCGCCGTCCTTGGTGGGGAGGAGGGAGACGATCTCGCCAAGGACGGCGTCGGGGAGGCGGCTGATGTGGTCGTCTTCTTCCATGGCGGGCGGTGCCGCGGCGGCGGCGGAGGCGAGGCTGATTATTAGTGTTCTGTCGATGGGGTCATCTTAGTATCGGTCTGGGAGTATCCAGCCCAGCCCATTAGCGTCATCGGTTCAGCCCAACTACAGCCTGATGGGCCTGCTACGGTCTGACTGACGGTTGATTTCTCAAGAAAAAAAAGACTAACTGCTCTAAAATTATCAGATTGCCTCAATATTTGTTAATTGTTATAGGAGTACAAAAGATAAGTGATGCAACACAATCCGGATGCGAGAGCAGCCAATGCTTTGACTTAGCATCAAGCTCTGCAAGAGAGGGCAGCCGGCGAGCAGGGCATACAGAGGCATCGGAAATTTCCACGATCATAAGGCTCAGCTGCTTGAGAAGCGGAAAGTGGAGGCCGTTCTCATCTGGGAAAGCGCAGCCACCGAAGCTGGCGACGCGAAGCGTGGACGAGAAGCGGTGGGCTGATTCAGGCAGCGGCGGCGCCGGCGGCCCCGTATCCCCAGGCTGAATCAGCAACACTGCACAGCCCCTCTGACGCCGACGCCGGGACCACGTAGAGCCGTAGTGGAAGTCGAGCTCCTGGAGGCCGTCGAGGGCGGGAGCGGAGCCAGGCGTCGAGCGTGGCGGCGGGGTGGTCGTCCTTCTCGAAGCAGTGCTCGGGGATGCAGAAGCGGCGGCCAGGGCCCCGGTGTGAGGAGAGGATGCCGGAGATCCGCGCCGGCAGGATCGCGCGCTCGATTGGGGGCCGGTCGCGGAGATCGATGTCGAGGCGCTGGCACTGGAGAGCGGAGACGGTGGGGCGGTTGTGGAGGTCGAGGTTGAGCGGGGCGGAGCTCCAGACGTGGCGCCACCGGGAGGCGATGGCCTGCGTGCGGCCGCCTTCCTTGGTGCGCAGGAGGGAGACGATCTCGCCGAGGACGGCGTCGGGGAGGCGGCTGATGCGGTCATCTTCTTCCATGGCGGGCGGTGCCGCGGCGGCGGCGGCGGAGGCGAGGCTGATTATTAGTGTTCTGTCGATGGGGTCATCTTAGTATCGGTCTGGGAGTATCCAGCCCAGCCCATTAGCGTCATCAGTTCAGCCCAACTACAGCCTGATGGGCCTGCTACGGTCTGACTGACGGTTGATTTCTCAAGAAAAAAAAAGACTAACTGCTCTAAAATTATCAGATTGCCTCAATATTTGTTAATTGTTATAGGAGTACAAAAGATAAGTGATTGCAGAATTATTATTGCTCTGTCCTAATATGCATGATGTTTCTTCTTTATAGTTTTAATACGTATGTAAAATAAAACTATACAATGACCATGTATCTTTCAAAAGGAAAGAGGAAACATGCAGATGCTCCATGCGACAAAATTAGTGAGCTAATTTAGGCAATATTAATTAATTAATAGTACACTCAGTGAAAACTATACATGGAGCAAGTGTTGTCATAAGAGATACAAAGTCACATATTTACCACAAAAATCCCAGATACCAAAATTAGCATCTCTTTTTACATGCAAGGTGTAAAATTGGGTCCAGAGGTTCCCAACGAGATCTTTTGGAAACTGAAGGTTCTATACTAATGAGAAATATTCTGCAAGCTCAGATTACGTAGCTAAATTCCTGTGGTCAACAAACCAAATTTCACACACCCATTTTGAAAGTTAGGGCACCACCTAAATATAAACAAGCATGATAAAAGTTTGTCACCAATGATTAGATTTTAGGAACATTAAGTGATTAGCTGTCAAACAAAACATAGAACCGTTAAATCTCATGAAATAAATCTAGCACTTATTTCATAGTGAAAAGGATGTTGTGAGTTGTGAGCTATGGAAAAACTGTAGGTTGTTTGGTAGAACCACACACTACTCATTTTTGTTGGTCAATTTAAATTTAAAAGAGAAGACTTTCTACTAGAACCTCAAGTCTGTTGGTCAATTTTTCTTGTGTCCTATACAGAACCACAAACTTGTTTGAAACCATTTTTTTTCACTCAGATGAACTTATGTCTATTATGAACCACAACAGCCAATAAGGACCAATAATATGTGGGGGCCTACTAATTAAATAACCAAACTGTAAGTAACGAGTTGTTACTATCTCCAGAGGAAACTGAATGGGTTAATTAGACTATATTTTTTATTAAATGGGGATGTATTGCAATCATTATAATGAGAACCAAGTGTACAATCATATCCGCCAAGAACACATATGTATGACATTCCAGAAAACAATATATCAAATATCAAACTGACTAAACCATGCAAGACATATATTCCAGCCTGAAAATCAAATTTCTTCCAGTTCTGTTTTTTTTTTTCAGATACTATAAAATCAAATTTTTGCGCATCCATGGAAGCCCTTTTTTTTTTCAATCTCAAGCAAACTATGTTGCCTTTCAATCCATTTGCTGCTTTGCAAATCCTAACTCAAACCCCATTAACTCCAACACTCTTGCATTTGATATGAAGAACTTGGCCAACTTATAATCTGTGACTTGTAGCCCTCATAGCTAGCTAGCACTTGGGTGATAATATTTTTTCCTGACTGATTTTCCACGTCAAGACATGTCTTGGTGATAATATTTTCCTCATAGCCGGGCCGACTAGACTGATTTTCCACGTCAAGACGTGTTATCTGGAAAAATAAAAGTGGACATATAAGTATATCATCAATGATAACCATTAGATTTAGAACAATCATCGATGTTGTATGGGTCGTGTAAGTGAAAACTGATTGAACCCATGTGCACACTGGATGTACAACAAATGTCAACTGGATGTACAATTTCTCCAAGTGGGGAAGCACTTCATTAAGTTAATAACCACGTTGTTTCGCCAAAAAAAAAAGTTAATAACCACGTTCAGACAAGGTTTCACATTACACAATGCCAGAATTTTGAAACTGCTCACCACTGTCGTGTCAATCCCTGAGTTGAAAGCATGTTTAGAATTAAGACACGTATCATGTAGCTAGGCAAATGGACGTAAGAATGATGCCCACACATATACCTGCATACATTGGGAGACTCCGGCAGCACCAAGCTCAGCGACAACACGCACTTCCCGGCGGTCCATGTCGTACGCCACGAGCTTCCGATCCCAGCGCCGGACGAAGAACACCCAGCTCCCATCCGGGTGCACGGCGACGACGCTGTAGTCCACGCGGAACCGGCACGCGATCCTCCCCGGCCCGAACAGCTCCGGGAACGCCACGGCGTGCGCGGGCGCCCACAGCAGCAGCCGCAGCGGGGACTCCCACGACAGCCGCCCGTGCGGCGGGCGCACGCACATGACGTATCGCAGCGAGCCGGAGCCGCCGCGGGCGGCGATGAACACCGAGTGCCGCCGGTCCTTCTCAGCCACGTCGCGGCGCGGCAGCGGGATGGTTTTGCGCGTGCGGCCTTCGGAGTTGACGGCGACGAGGTTGTTGGGGCCGGACGTGCCGTCGGCGTTGACCACCAGGTGCACCGCGCGGACCGAGTCCATGTCGTCGAGCCGGAACTGGAGCAGGTGGAACACGTCCGGCGATTACGAGGCGTAAAAGAGCAAGCGGGTGAGCGCCGTCCACTGCGACGCGCTGGGGACCCACCCGGAGCCAGGGACGGGCGCCCACCGCGCCGTGGACGGGTTGCAGACGAGGTAGCCGCGCGGCGGCGGGTGTAGCGAGGTCGGGGTGCTCGTGCCCCCGGACGCGGGCCAGGAAGACGAGGCCGTCGCGCGCGTCCAGGGTCACGTCGCGGAACCCGTCGGCAGCGTCGTCCGGAGGGGGCGGCGGCGGCAGGAAGCAGAAGGCGGCGTCCGGGAGCGGTTCCGCCATCCCGAAGACGTTGACGAACCGTCGACGCCGGGTGGTGGTCTTCTCGGCGTGCGGGCACGTGCGCCCCGAGCTCTCAGCGCCGCCGTGGCCGCCGCCGCTGCCTGCGCGGCAGGTGTCGCACGGAGAGCGACGACGAGCTGTCCGGGAGTGTTGACTGGAGAGCGACGATGAAGACTTGTATGCGGCGGCGGCGCTTTGGTGGTGCCGGCTGAGTTCGTTGTTGTCAGTGTCTGACATGTCCGCGTGATTCGGGTAGTGGTCTCGACAAATTCGTGACACGACGGCGTCGTCACTTTCCGCTTGACGTGGCAGATCCATGGAGTCTGACGATGGATCCATGGAGTGTGCTAGAGAGCTTGGTCAAGTTCACGTGCATCATGATTGTTATCAAAGCAAAATTGCCAAATTTAGGCATTGCTTGCAACCAAAGCAAATGTGTTTGGCAAAATGCATTTAAGATGCTTTGATTGATGAAATGCCAGCTTGAACACTCGTTTTAGACACCTGTGTCATCCTAGACGACCTGCCACGTCACTACTGTTTGGTGCATTCGTCTCAGCGCACCCTGGCTGGTTTGCCACCCGCTTGCATGTTGTCATCGTCCATGCCATGCCACTAGTTGAATTAGGCCACATATTGCGAGAATCAAAGCCTCCAAGTGTATGCTCCTAGGCGTGTTTGGGGCCGCTTTCCATCCCAGCCTCTATGTCTCCGCCCGTGAAAGCAATTATCAATTCTGGTGGGGTTTAGGGATTTTCTTGATTCTCATGGTGGGATGAACATGTTCAATTTTAAACAGTCCCAAACACGTATTCCAAGTTTTGAACTTTTCTCCGCTACTATACATTGTTATCCATTCTCCTGCTTAATGAAATGCGCGCAACGGCGTGGTCTCGAAAAAAAATACATTGTTATCCATGCCTCCACAAGCATGGGTTTAAGGCATCGTAAGCCTCGGGATGCATTTAGGGCCTATTTACATGCCATCTTGGCCAACTTGTCTGGGCCCAGCAGGCATTCTCAGGCGTTTGCGATTTGCTTTGCCGAGGGAGGGAGGAGAGAAGCGAGCAACGATTATACGCCTTCCAATTGTGGAAGCGTATTACTGATAGGACGCTTACGCGATTCTTCTCACCATTCTTCAGTCCAGCATGAAAGGTTCTGTGTGCTGTTTAGTTGATGGCCTGAAAGTCAGCCTGAGCTGGTAGCGAAGCCAGGCGAAGCCGCATCGTTTGGTTGTTTAGAATAGACCTCATGAGTTCATATGAAGCATTTTATTGCTTAAGTAATTGTCGATATATGGACCATTTCACATCGTGAGAATAAATAAACCAAATATCTAATAATATAAATAAATCATTATATTTTCAGATGAGAACAGATTGTCAAACAAATGAAAAATGAACTCATGCTCCGGTCATAAGTAATGAACTCATGAGGTCTATTCATAATCTCTCACACAATGAGTTTTCAAGCTATAGGCTGACAAACATTACAACTTAAGATTGGATAATAATTCGCCGATACACCAAAACATATCACATAGGCTGTCCCAAGAGTCTAAACTTCTCCATAGATGTCAGCTACCTCTCTGACTATCAACTTTGGCAGCACCTAATTAGCATTTAGCCATACTGTACATACTGAATTCAAAAGGGTGCAACAAAACAGTCCCCATCAGCCATATCAAAAGATCATGCAGCTAGAATCAGAAATAATCAGTCATCACCAGCGCTTACCTTGTGGACTAAAGTTTTTGTGCTGCAGCTAAAGATGATGTATTGCCTCAAAAGCACTTATCTATGCTGACATAAGTCAAAGGCCTCAAAAGCCTTAAAACTTAAAAGCTCATGCTCAATGTTCACCGATCCTGCTCCAATTGCATAGAAAAACTGTTCTTACTACTTTGCATCCTACAACCTATTTGCAAGGAAGATTAAACAAACCAATCACATGGCAAAAGCAGAAGTAAATTTGCCACAATCATACACAGTATTAAATTCCATGCCATACTTCCATAAATAAGTCAATACCATTCTCATAATTAGATTGCAAACTCAAATTCCCAAGCACAAATTGAGTACAATCCTGATTCAGTTACCATCTTGCACAAGAGCCCAAACAGGTTCAAACAAATTAGCAAGCTACAGACTATACAGAGATAAATGGTACTGCTAATTATTCCAGATACCAGTGATCTGAATGCATTTAGGCTTGCAGCACAACTGCACAAGGCAAGTACAGCAGCAAAATCAAGTAAGAGATATCCAACCAAAAACCACGATTCCATTCTATTAATTTTCTTCAAGATTTAGGAGGCCTTGCACTCGGAATCAGAGCTTCTTAGGCACTTTGATAAATGCCAGAAGCTCCTGGCCCCTCATCTGCAGAGACCCCAACACCAGCTCCTGGCCCCTGATCTGTAGAAACCGCTATACCAGCTACTGGCACCTGATATGTAGAAATCACAACACCAGCTCCTGGTCTATCATCTGTGGAGACTGCCCCGGTGCTGCATAAGAAACACAAATGCACAATATGAGCAATTGATGGGAAGAGTGAAAATTTGGTCTACAGAAATAACACATAAGCCATCAAGTTGGCTCCGATGACTAACAAAACAACACACTGATTTATTATCCAGTTAATGGTCACATATCCACAACATCATAAAGATGAACTCACACAAGAGATGATTTGTATCTTTATTATCTAGGAACTTATCTGATTTGTATTTCTATGATGTTATCAAGTGACATTAGCATACAAGAGATGATTGAGGAACATATATCATTAAAGATTGTCATGAGGCTAATAATTGAAATTTAGAAGCTCATGTATGTAGGTATAACCTTTTTATGTAGGTAACATATAGGTAGGAGTAACCCGGTTTTACATGAGATTCATATATCATACTTTGACAAAGACATTGTTCTATTCACGGATAAAAAACACACAATGTTGTTGAGCCCATGTGCAATTGACAAGATTTTCATGCTGAACTAACTACTTGTGCAAATGGGCAAATTAGGAAGTGACCAAATGCGTACCTGGAGTGCAGAAGCTCACGTAGGGAACAACGCGGCCCGAGGAGAGCAACCCTAGCTCCCCTACCCTTTTGCAACTCCCAGATTTCAGATCAATGGTGAAATACCCAGCATATGTATATAAGAAAATGACACCAGCTCCAATCTCTGCAAAGGCGTTCACCCAAGGTTTGGAGAAGATGGCTTCATCATACGGGAGTGTTCGTGGATCAGGCAGGGCAGCAATTGGGAGTAGCATGCGAAGGTCAATGGTTCTGCTTTCTTCCAATCTTCCATTCTCCCTTAGCCACAGGCCAAGTGTTGAATTGCTTACCCGGGCAAATCCTAGCCTACCATCCTCTGCAGCAATAAGCCTAGAGCCATGTCCTATGATGTTGGATGGGACACCAGGTCCTAATGTTATAGAAATATTACACATTTGATGTGTCCGCAAGTCATACTTGAAGATTTCATTGCGTCCCCATCCCCAACAACACGTGGTGTAGAGGGCAGTGCCAATGAGGATAAAGTTCCCCTGTTTATAAGTATTCTCAAACTTCTCAGAAGTAAAGACGGGATCACTCCAGTTACCAGCTTCGGATGAGTAGAAACAAGAGAAATTCCTGTCTTCACGATTTCCCACGAAGACTACCTCGAAATGGCAGCGGAGATGGTCGCAGTCGTCGCCTATGGCGCAGATGACGGCCACGGCCGCGTCCCAGTTAGCCATGCCCATGTACTGGGTCGCCCGGAGTGGCACAACGGGCAGGTCCACCTGCTCGTCCGTGACCGGATGCCACACGGAGAGGAGGACATCCACATCCTTCACGGCAGAAGGACGAGGGGCATCTGGATCCTCCACGGGTAAACGGTGGAGGAGGACGCGGCCATGGCTCGAGCTGACAGCTCGCACACCGCGGCAACGTGTATGGGGCGGGCGAAATGATGACATAGGGACGAAGCGCATGTGGTCAGCAAGGATGTAGCCTAGCAATGGCGGCGTCGAGCGGTGGAACTCACGGAATCTGCGGCGGAAGGCGCGGCCGGTGACGACGCGGTACCACTGCCTGCTGACGAGGGCGGCGCGAGCGAGGAGCGCGGGGTCATCAGGTGGCAGGCGGACAAGGAACTCTTCGACGAGCTCGTCGATCAGAACCGCCGGACACGGTGGCGGCGGCGGCGGCGATGCCATGGCCGGCGGCGGCTAGGGATTGGGAGGGACGACGGGAGGCTGGGCTGGAAGTGAAAGCCGAACGACCGGCCAGTGAAGTGACGCGAAGTGACCTGGCTTTTTGGGCTGATGGTGGTAATGGGGCTCCACTGGATAACAATATGGGCCCTGGCTAAGGTGGGCTCAAACGCGATTGCAAAATGGGTCCAGATACCAGTTTTCTTTTTTATTCATTTTTTGGCGTGACAGAGAGAACCAAACATCGAGCAAAATTGACCTTTTTCTCGTTTATTATTATTGTTTGTTTATTATTGCTGGCGACATTTTTACCAAGTTCTGCTCAATCCATTATAGCAGACGTAGCTTATGAATCTGTTTCAGGAAACAAGATACCAGACCTGGTTATAACTAAGGACACAAATGGATACCCAATAGGCCAATAGTGTTTTCTACGGAGTCGACGCTGATGCCTGGCCCCCTAGCCCGAGGGGCAGACCATGAAGCAAACACCCTCTAATTAACCACTTGATTCTATTTTGTGACGAACTAAAAAAAGAGAGAGATATGATCATCGAGATTAGTGGCTACTGCAATACTAACATTAGACATCAATTTAGTACCATTACAATTAAGTGCCACAATACAAGCTGCATTAGTAACGTGGACTTCATTTTTTTCCCAAGAAATTCGGGGGATAAACTTATCCCCACCTACTTGTATTAATTCCACAGATGCCGGAAACCGGTGGGTGGAAATGGAGCCTTACAACGTTTTACAACCGTGATCTCAACGATCGAGAGAGAGAGAGAAATTACATAGGGAAGGAGTTTCTCCAAAGACTAGCTAGCTCTTCCTTCTTGGCAGGAATGTGGTGGCTCCAGTCTCTTACGGAGTTCTTACAGGCTGCCTTCAGCCGGCCTATGTCGGGGTTCTGTCCCCTGAAGACCACACCATTGTGGTGCTTCCAAATCTCCCAACAAATGAGCAGCAGGAGGGGGTGAAGGATTTGCTTGGCCACGAAGGGAGGGGGTTGAGTGTTCCGAGTTCATCAACCTTGGCGATGTGGGCGGGGTCCCATCCAATGGCTACCCAGAAGCTCTGAATGAAGGAGCATTCCAGGAAGATGTGATCAACCGTCTCCTCTGCATAGCCACAGATAGCACAGGTGGCGTCGTCGATGATGTGCTTGTGCACAAGCGATGCACGACTGTGGATCCTCTTCTGGGTTAGGAGCCAGCCAAAGAACTTCACCCTCAGAGGCGCGAAGTTGCACCAGACGAATTTGTAGGAGGGGCATTGGTGATCACCTTTCGTTGAGGCGCAGTAGATGAGGCCGGCCAGCAGGCGGTGACCAGGCCCCTCAAAGAAGCTGGTGCACACGTCAGGGCCGGCCGTCAAGGGAGTCTCCTGCGGCATCAGGACCAGTTGATCCAATTCCTCACTGGCCTGGGGGAGAGCCGGCGCTGGAACAGAGATCGGAGGTCTTGGTGGGCGACATCGTGCACCGACTGAGCGCGCCCTGCGTAGTGGCTGTAGAGGGCCGACATGTCACCAAGGCTTCATCCACGATCCAGCGGTCATGCCAGAAGGAAGTGTCTCTCCCGTCTCCGGTGTCCACTGTAGTGATCTGTCTGTAGGCAGGTAGGAGGTTGCGGAGAGCGGCCCAGTGAGTGCCTGTCACAGTGCCGGACATGGAGGACACGTCCACCGACTCTGAGGCCCAGGCCGCCCAGGCCGATCCCTCACCGACTTCATTTTACCTAGTTCTTTCTGCTGAAATTTGGGGCAAGCACACCCTGCATTCTTATTCAGTGATATGATGGAGTTCATGTTCTTGGGTACATTTGTACGTACATGCTTCAAACCTGAAGGCACCATTCACTGGACAACCCATGTGAGCCATAAGAATTCAAAACCGAAGAAAGAAACGTGATCGTTCAGGAATAATAAGAAACTAAGATGCGTGAGTCCCCCCCCCCCGCGTGCTGCTGCCATTTCTCATGTGTTAATTTTTTTTTTGATTTCGTATCATGTGTTAATTTGTACTATGTTACAGCACGATCATATTTGCGCGTGTGTATCCCTTGTTCCTTTCTGAGGGCCGTGCCGGCAAAAATTGAGGCCCTGTTCTAAACTGTAGAATAGGTCCTTGCGACTTGCTGGTTTGCTAGCCTCCCAAAACCAATCATATCAATTCTTTATGGATTTGATACTACGATATATGGTTTGGCACTTGCCAATACACCTTCTTTCTTTGTTCATCGCTGACGCTTTATAGTTTGTATTTTGATGTTAGCAATGGACTACTGGACTTGAAATTCCCTACTCCCTAGCTACGAAACGGAGACATGACTTAGGAAATTGGATGAGGACCGAGTAGTCAGACTGACGAACAAACGGCATAGATAAAAATATGCCAAATAAGAAGAAATAATGGTGGCACAGACACTCGTTATGAGCTTTGTACAGAAAAGTCAGCACAAAATATTAAATATTAATTACTAATGAGCTATAATTTCGAGGCCCCTAAAAATTGAGGCCCTGTACTGTCATACCGCCCGCACACCTTGCACGGCCCTACTTTCGCAAATGTCATTCACACCAGAATCTTTCTCCCCTGTCAAACCCAAAAGAGAGTAGTAGCATAAAAAAAGAAAGCAAAAGAGGAGACGCTCAAACTTCACAGGGTACATTATCCTGGGCTGCTCCGCTCCCAAACTCTGTTTCTAGTTTATCTGAAGACAGGGACGTGCCTAACCTGAGTCCAGCATAATCAATTTTCAAGCTGGTATTAACAAACAGAGCATGAGAAACAAAAAGGAATTGCTACCTCCCAAGATCCAAACATATCTGGGAACAAACAAACACTTCTGCTCCAAGACAAAAAGCGTCAATAGTCCAGCAACAATCCAGCACCTCATAGCCCTTCAAAACAGGTTGGCCGAGGGCAATAACGCAACAAAAGAAGACAACCAACATCAGAATAAACAGGTCAAAGCGAGCATTTACGTGACGCCTGTAAACCACATTGATCATCTTCCACAACCATGAAAAATAATTCACACACACTGATGATAACAGTAATCTCCATCAGATCCATAATATTAACATTATATCCAAGCAAGCAAAGAAACACCTAATATTTTGCTTTCCATGGACCTCAATACATGGAAAAGTACAATTCATGAGAATAAGACTATGCATACAGCAGCACCTGATAAGTCGAGCGCTTGCCAGATTGATGTAATAAATAGAAAAAATGATACTTCAAGTCCTCCTAGGGCATGGTGCCAGTTTTTCTTCAGCACCATAGTATATCAGAAAATTTGACCCAGAAACCATTTATACCATGTAAGGAACTCCGAAGCTTTGAAGGTTAATGTGGCAGAGGTTTCCGTTTCAAATTCTCATACAAATCGTTGCTTGCAACATGCTTATGCAATTTTTTTATTAACATAAGAATTGTTGGCTAAAATTATTGCAAATTGTCAATGCAAGACAATAATAAGAAAAAAAAACATTTGGGGCCAATATGACATACATTTGGCAGGAATCAGGATACAAGAAAGAAAGAAATACGCCCCTGTTCACTTACATCTGCATTACACAACTCCATAAGTTATTAAAAAAGAATTAGCTCAACTATTGACTGCTATAATAAAGATTTGACTTTTGACAGTAACTTGTCCTACGTAGAGCGATCAAAACAGAAGGAAGTAATCAGCATGAACAAGCAAAGCTGCTGTTTGTGTCTTTCCAAACTCCAAAATAGCTTCAGCTATTGTTTAGCAGCATGCAGAATATTTGTTCCGGAAACAAGCTGTCTAATGCAATCACATCAATCAGGGAAAAATTTTGTTCTCACGAATTTCAGTTTACACATTCCCAATACACAGTGTTTGCAACATAGGGAAAACTGTTCAGTTTACACATTCCCAAAACACAGTGTTTGCAACATAGGGAAAACTGGTAGACTTGTTCCTTCAGCTTAAAAAAAGCATATACTTATCTCCAGTTAGAATAACAAGAAGTTCAGGCTTCAGACATGTAAATGATTCACAAAACAAACTGGCTAGAACATCATACTTTTTTTTACTATAGGGAGTACTAACCGGATAAAATGAAAAATAACAATTACTCCTTATGTTCCAAACTATAAGACATTTTGACTTTTTTGGTATATCAAATTTGCTATGTATCTAGGCATATTGTTATACTTATATACATAGCAAAGTGTATGTACCAAAAAGGTCAAAGTAACTTATAATTTGGAATGGAGGGGGTAGTAATCACTCACCACTTGTAAGGTCAAGGCAAAAAGACGTAGTATCTATACTGCTTATAATCTTAGAGACACAAAAGGTATCATTTGAAATATATAACTTGAAGTCTTACGGAGAAAATCATCAAATGGTAGTCAACAACATTAATTAAGATAACTAGCATATGTAAAGCCAACTTGCTTGCATACAGAAGAAAAACGAATTTAAACATTACATATATGCAATTTTTTTATGCTTCACATGAACAGAACAGAAAGAAAAAAATACACTTAAAATTGTAGGCTAAACTATTATAAAAAGTAATAGCCCAATAATTGACTGTTATAACAACGATTTGAAAATAGCTCAATATAATGCATGCCAAAATAGACGCAAGCAACCAGCATGAGCACGTAAGATCCCCTATTTCCCTATGTCCAAACTACAAAATGCATTATTATCAGCTTCAGCTATTGATTAGCAGCACACAGAATATATGGTCTCCAAACTAGTCACATCAAGTAATCAACGTCAACTGGGCAGCTTTTGATCTTAATATGATACCTGGAAAAAAAAGATCAGCCTAAACATTTATAATACACACATTGTTTGCTAAACATGGAAAATTTAATCTCTCAACTTAAATGAGCACATACGAATGGCTGTAACAACTCAGTACTTGCAAGGACAACTGTTTATAATCCTAGAAACACAAAATGCAGCATTTGTAATATGTAATTTTAAGTCAAAAGAAAATCATCACAAGCTGGTCAACTATGACAGGCATGTGTAAAGCTACCTTACATCACATGAAAATCTCACAACTTGATGAGGTAAAGTCCAAAAGCATGATCCTGAAAGCAACAATGCACCAAAGAAATGCACTGCCTGATTCTAGTAAATTTAGTAAAGCTGATAGATGCTTGATTCTTCCAATATCACATTCTTGGTTAAAATCCTGGCAAAGAACCCTAGAAGCAACATCATCAATGCTTGTTTGCAAGCACCGATGACTCTGAGAAATAGGGCACATATGGAATAAGGGGGCAAACGACATGCCCAAAGTTGTCGAGTGCATGCACTTCCTTACTATGCATGTCATAAGATAGCACTTTCCATTGCCGGTCCCCTTTCAAGTCACAGTACCGAATAAAGAAAACCCCATCACAATCTGGATGAATACTGACCACACTGAAGCTGTATCGAAACAATTTTTCAAACAACTCTGAAAAACTGACACCGTGTTTTGGGACCCAGTGTCCTGCATCGTAGTCTTCAAGAACCCAAATGTATAGTCCTCTTTCATTCATTGGGCAAGCACTCCCAAGATGTGTGCTCGTCAGGCAATGCAGGGGCCCTTGGGACTGAGCAACAAAAAGGGTAAGAGGAGTATTCCCATCTGGCAACGGAACAATCCTTGGTTTACCTTCCGTAAACATGGCAACTTTCTGATGACAACCTCTCCACATGATAAAATACAGCATGCCATTGACAAAGGCTACGCGGCCTGACCTGCCTGTTCCCCCTCCAACATTGACCAATTGATCACTCACGCCGTCACTCCATCCCCTGGTCTCAGAAGAGTAGGCACGCACATCAAATCCAATGCCCGGGTAACGTTGCTGCCAGACACGGAGTAAGTGGAAGTGCGGCGATGCCGCCGGATCAAAAATCAAGTGAATTTCACTGGGATTCTGAGAGGTGACGCCGGAGCTGGGCACGGCCACCCATTGCTCGGTGGCGGGGTTGCAGACAACGTAGGATAATGGTGTGGTGGCCAGAGGATCCGAGCAGCGCTCAAAGAGGACGAGACCATTGCAGGAGCCCAAGATCCTTAAGTTCTCCATCCCGGGCTGCTTCGTCAGGAAAGAGAATGAAACGTCGATGAGAAGCGCCTGTCTCCCCGGCAGGCTGATGAAGCGCTCGGGGGATCTGACTCCACGACTGCAGAAGAAGCCTTCCAGGGTCTGGGGGAGCTGTTTCTGGTGGAGGGGATCGCCGATCAGGTCGCGCCAGCGCTTCGAGACGCACTTGAATCGGTTCATGGACCTCGCGGGCACGCGAGAGAGGATCTCCAGAATGAGTTCGTCGGGGAGCCTGGCCGCCGCCGCCGCCGCAGCCGCGGCGCCCCTGTTGGCGTCGGGGCAATCCTCCATGCTGCTGACTGCAAAACGGAGGAGATGGAACTTGGAAGTGAGCGGATGTGCGGGCGGATCAGCGAGGGCAGGTGCGTGCGGGATGGGGCGTGGAGGTGCGTACCGGCCGCCGGAGACTTTCGAGATCGGCAAGAAGCACGGCGCCGCGCCGCCGCCGGTGACCTGGTGATTTTTTTTTTTTTTTGAGAGGACGTTGGCCTGGTGAGTTGGAGACGGGGGCCATTTTTTTTGCAGAATGGATAGCTGTGAAGCCCAGCATATAAGTCTGAAAGGGCCGAAAGATTAGGCCCAACCTGCACTCAGCCCATACGTTAAGATTGTCCCGAGGACTTTTTTCAGGCCAGAGTTTGAAGGCTATCGATTTTCACTTCTCTCTCTCTCTCTTTTGTGCTTCATCTGGGATGATACAAATTTTGACGACAAATTCGTGAATCGTCACACTGACACGACGGCATCGTCACTTTCAGCTGTAGAACCTGAGAGGCTGACACCAATGGAGTCCGACGATGGACCCATGATGGAGTGTTTATAGAGCTTGATCACGTTCACGTACCGAGGTACTACGTCAGGATTATTGATTGACGCCAATTGCCAAGATTGAGCCTTTCATTGTTTGCTGAGGAGCGCGCTAGTTTCATTGTTTGCTAAGGAGCGCTAGTATGTTTGGCAATTTCCCCTTAGAGTTGTTTGACGAAATTCGCCAGCTAGATATTCGAGAAAAAAAAATCGCCAGCTAGAACACTGGTTCGGAGTTTGTACACCTGTCGTCGCATCCTAGCAGACCTGTACCTGCCACGTCACTCTTTGGTGTGTGTTCGTATCCTCGCAGCCTCGTCGCTGTTTTGCCAGCCACTGTGAAGTGTGAAGTACTATTGAAGTCACAAGTCAAGCCTGCAAAGTGTGTGCTTCTAATGATTCGTCGGCCTTTCTCCGCTACTCTGCATCTCCCCAGATGCACTTACTAACTACGCCATGCTATTTTGCTTGAAAAAAGATAGATAAATGAGGTGCGATCAGAGATTGGTACCATTACAATTAGGCGCTAGCTAGAATACAAGATGCATTAGTAACGTGGACTTCATTTTTATTCCTGGTTCTTTTTGCTGAATTTTGGTGCATGCATGCCCTTCATTCTTATATTCAGTGAGGAAATTCATGTGTTTTTGGGTTCATGTGTACATGCTTCAAGCCTGAAAGTACCATTCGCTGGACATCCTATAAGAAATCAAAACGAAATACGACCGCTCCGGAACAGGAAACTAAGATGCACGAGTCCTTTTTATCCCATTGTGCTGCTGCTGCCATTTGTCATACTTCTTCTACTCCGGAACAGGAATCTAAGAAGTATTTGTTAATTTTAATTTTATGTTACAGCAAAATCATATTTGCATGTGTGAGTCCCCCTTTTTTTTCCCCTTTCGCAAGTGTCATTCACACCGGAAGGTCATGAATCTATCTCCGGTAATCTCCCCTGTCAAACCCAAAAGAAATAGTAGAACAAAAAAGCAACCAAAAGAGGAGGACACTCAAAGCACAACTTCACAGGGTACATTATCCTGGGCTGCTCTGCTGCCAAAACTCTGTTTCTAGTTCATCTGAAGACAGGGATGTGCCTTACCTGAGTCTAGCGTAATCAGTTTTCAAGCTGGAAATAACAGAACAGAACAGGAGACACCCCAAAAACAAGGAGTTCCTCCCTCCCAAGATCCAAACACATATGATCCAAGACAAAAGCTTCAATAGTCCAGCACTTCATAGCCCTGGAAAACAAGCTCAATGAGACAATAGCGCAACAAAAGAAGATAGGCGACGACCAACATCAGAACAACAGGCCAAAGTGAGCACTCATGTGACCCCTGTAAACCATAATTATCTCCACAACCATGAAAAATAATTCACACACGGGTGACAATGACAGCCAGATCCATAATAGTAGCATTATATCCGACCAAACCAAGAAAAAACAAGTAATACTGCAGATGAGTAAAGCTACCTTACCTTAATACCTTACATAGCATGTATAATATTGCAGACAACACCTTAATATTGGAGGCAGCATTTGAAATATGTAATTTCAAGGTCAAAAGAAAGTCATCACAGCAAGCTGGTCAACTACATTCATTAAATTTGATAGGCACATGTAAAGCTACCTTGCATTACATGAAAATCTCCCAACTGCATGTGGTAACTGGTCCAAAAGCATGAGCCCGAAAACAACCATGCACCAAAGAAATGCATTGCCTGATTCTAGTAAATTTAGTTAGTTGATAGATGCTTGAATCATATTCTGGTTAACACCGTTCACACCTTCAATGCTTGTTTGCAAGCACTGATGACTCTGAGAAATATGGAACATATGGTGTAAGATAGGGATAGGCATGCCCAAAGTTGTGGAGTGCATGCACTTCCTTACTGTGCATATCATAAGATAGCAGTTTGCATTGTTGTCGACCCCCAGTCCAGTCATGGTAGCGAATAAAGAAAAACCCATCACAATCTGGATGAATACTGACCACACTGAAGTTGAATCCAGACATCTTTCCAAACAACTCTAAAAACTTGACAATGTGTTTTAGGACCCAGTGCCCTGCATCATAATTTTCAAGAACCCAAATGTCTAGTCCTCTTTCATGCATTGGGCAAGCACTCCCATTTTGTGTGCTCATGATGCAATGCAAGCGCCCTAGGGACTGGGCAGCAAAAAGGGTATGAAGAAGCTTCCCAACTGGCAACCGGATGACCCTTGATTTACCTTCCCTACCTATGGCAACTATCTGATAAAAACCTTGCCACATGAGCATGCCATTGACGAAGACTATGCGGCCTGACCTGGATGTTCTCCATCCAACATGGAACAATTGATCACTCAAGCGGTCACTCCACCTTCCGGTCTCAGACGAGTACGCACGCACCACAATTGCAGCACCTGGGTAATGTTTCTGCTTGATAATGACCAAGTGGAAGTGTGGCGATGCCGCCGGATCAAAAATCAACTCGCCTCCACTGTGATTACTAGGGGTGATGCCCGAGCTGGGCACGGCCACCCATTGTTCTGTGGCAGGGTTGCACACGGCGTAGGATGGTGGTGTGCTGGCCAGATTCGAGCAGCGCTCAAAGAGGACGAGACCATTGCAGGAACCCAAGATCCTTATGTTCTTCATCTCGGGCTGCTTCGTCAGGAAAGAGAAGGAAGGATCAGCGAGAGGCGCCGGTCTCCCCGGCAGGCTGATGAAGCGTCCGTAGGATAGAGGTTCGTTGCTGCAAAAGAATCCTTGTAGGGTCTGGGGGAGCTGTTTCTGGTGGAGGGGATCGGCGATCAGATCGCGCCAGCGCTTCGAGACACACTTGAAGCGGTTAGGTGCGTGGCGAGGCAGCGCGTACCAGCCGCCGGAGACTTTCGAGATCGCCAAGAGCACGGCGGCGCCGCCGTCGGGGAATCGGTGTGGGCAGACGATGGAGGCGAGGGCCACGGAATTGTAGACTCGGTAGATGTGGGGCCCAGCATAAATAACTTCGAAAGGCCCGAAGGTTATTACGAGCCCAAACGATCTGACCCAACCTGCACTCAGCCAGCCCACGTATTAAAAGAAAAATTGTTCCGAGGACTTTTTGCTGGCCTACAGATTTTGAAGGCCCGGCTTGCAAAAAAAAAAAAAAAAAGATAAAATAATAATATTCTTCTCCTCCAGCTAGTCATAACTCTAAGAAACAAGAACATTTTGTATCTTAGCTGATGCAGGTCAAGAACAATTCTCAATAACAAATTTTCAGTCCAAATTAGCCCCCCCCCCCCCCAAAAAAAAAAAGGATAAAAAGGATGGAAACAAATTGAACAAACCTAAATATTCAGTTACGCTAATTCAAGATTACTGATTCGAGCCTGTAGAGGCTCCAGTGAAATCATGCCTTAGAGCATCTCCAAGGGCCTTTGCAAATGAGTTTTGCATTTGAGAATTTGCAAAAAAACCTCAAAAAGAGGGCTCCAACGGTTTTGCATATGACTTTTGCATTTGTGCAAACTTTGCAATTCTCCCTCTTGGCTTGGCATTTATGCAGAGTCCGCTCCGGCTTTAGCGCGCGCAGGAGAAAAAAATTTCAGGCATGCAACTAGGTCCACTAAATTGGGTAATTGCCAAGTCCAAATACAAAGTCCCTTGGAGTTGGTCTATTTTTAGACTTTGCATTTTGGTTTGAGATTTTGTAAACAACAACAAATGCAAAACTGATTTGCAAAGGCCCTTGGAGATGCTCTTATGTTGTACTATTTTGGGAGGGAGAGCTGCTGGAGGGATGTATCTGAATTCGGTGACTAATACAAATCCATACTCTTAATACTTTCGTGAGTAATTCGATTTTCCTTAATCCTGAGTCGCTTGCCAGATTGATATAATAAATAGGAAAGATGACTCTTCACTGCTCACCACTTGTAATACTCTCAATATTGTACGTAGTACATACAGTACTGATTAGCGTCCACAAGAAAGCTCTGCTGTAATGCTGTCTCCAAGTCCTTCTAGAACATGGTGCTAGTTATTCTTCAGCAGTCATCACCATATACATCAGAAAATTTGACCCGGAAACCATTTTTACCATGCAAGGAACTCTGAAGCTTTCACGGTTAATGTGGCAGAGGTTTCGATTTCAAATTCCCATACAAAGCGTTGCTTGCAACATGCTTATACCATTATTGTTTATGAACATAAGAATGATTGGCTAAAGTTATTGTAAAATTGTCAATGCAAAGCAGTAATATAAACATTTGATGTCAATATGCCATACATTTGGTAAGTTAGAAGAAAGAAAAATCGCCCCGTTCACTTACATTTGTATAACATAACTCCATAAGTTATTGCAAAAGAACTAGCTCATCTACTGACTGCTATGACAACGATTTGACTGTAACTTATCTTAATGCAGGGTGGCCAAAACAGATGGAAGCAATCAGCATGAACAAGCAAGCTGCTCTGTGTCTTCCTGAACTAAAAAATCTCTTATTATCAGCTTCAGCTACTGTTTAGCATACAAAATATTTGTTTAGGAAACAAGCTGTATCATGTAATCACATCAATCGGGCAGTTTTTGATCTAAAAAAAATTCAGTTTACATATTTCCAATGCACTGCTTATAATCTTAGAGTCACAAAAGGTAGCACTTCAATGCTTGTTTGCAAGCACCGATGACTCTATGAAATATGGCACATATGGTGTAAGAAAACAAAAGGCATGTCCAATGTTGTGGAGTGCATGCACTTTCTTACCATGCATGTCATAAGATAGCAGTTTCCATTGTCGGTCCCCTTCCAAGTCTTGGTACCGAATAAAGAAAACCCGGTCACAATCTGGATGTAAACTGATAGATGGGTCACCAATTTTTCCAGGCAAGTCTGAAAAGCTGACTCTGTGCTTTAGAACCCAATGTCCTGCATCATAGTCTTCAAGAACCCAAATGGATAGTCCAAGCATTCCCAAATTTTTTGCTCATACAATGCAAGAGCCCTTGGGACTGAGCAACAAAAAGGGTAAGAGGGACATTCCCATCTGGCAACCGGATGATACTTGGTTCCCCTTCTCTACCCATGGCAACTATCTTCCCAACACCTGTCCAATACAACATGCCATTGGCAAAGGCTATGTCGCCTGACCTGCCTGTTCCCCGCCCAACATTGACCAATTCATCACTCACGCAGTCACTCCATCCCCGGGTCTCAGAAGAGTAGGCACGCACCTCAAATACTCCAAGAATTGGGCAGATACGGACCAGGTGGAAGTGCAGTGATGCCGCCGGATCAAAAAGCAAGTAAATTTCACTGTAAGCATGAGAGTTGTCGCCGGAGCTGGGCACGGCCACCCATTCCTCAGTGGCGGGGTTGCACACGACGTAGGATGGTGTGATGGCCAGACCCGGACAGTGCTCAAAGAGGACGAGACCATTGCATGAATCCTTGAACTGTATGTCCTCCATCTCGAGCTGCTGCGTCAGGAACGAGAAGGAAAGGTCGGCGAGAGGCGCCGGTCTCCCCGGCATGCTGATGAAGCGCTCGGGGGATCCGATTCCCTCGCCAAAGAAGAAGCCTTCCAGGGTCTGGGGGAGCTGCTTCTGGTGGAGGGGATCGGCGATCAGATCGCGCCAGCGCTTCGAGACGCACTTGAATCGGTTGATGGACCTCGCGGGCAAGCGAGAGAGGATCTCCAGAATGAGCTCGTCGGGAAGCCTGGCTGCCGCCGCCGCGGCGGCACCCCTATGGGCGTCGGGGCAATCCTCCATGCCGCGCTGCCTGCGAGTGGATCTTTTCTTCATGCCTGCGAGATGGAGGTGAGGTGATAAGCGGGCGCATACCGGAGCGGAAGAGAAGTACAGCGACTTGGAGAGGGTGGATGCGTGCGTGCGGGAAGGGGCGGGGCGGAGCGGAGCGTACCAGCCGCCGGAGACCTTCGAGATCGCCGAGAGCACGCCGCCGCCGGCGAGTGGATTTTTCTTATTTTTCCCCTTTCTTTTTTTTTTTTTTTTTTTTTTTGAGAGAGAGAGAGAGACAGGACGCAAGTGAGTGGGTGTAAGCAGATGAAATTTGTCAGGCCCAGCATAAAACTTTGAAAGGCCCAAAGATTATTACGAGCCCAAAAGGCTGGGCCCAACCTGCATTCAGCCCACACGTTTTGAAAGAAATTTTGTCCCGAGGACATTATGGTGGCCTACAGATTTTGAAGGCCTGGTTTGCAAAATGATTAGTAGTTTTCACTTTTTTTTTTTTGGTTCATCCTCTCTTTATTACAGTATACGTATTAAGAAACAGAATCAGACAAAACATTATTAAAAATCATAACAATGAATGAATTCATACACCTAAAATTTCATGTCAAACCAAACAAAAAAAAATACAAATTGTAAAATTAAAAGAGATCATCAAATTTCATAGCCACGAGCATCTAGATGATAACAGAAAATCTCATTAGCCAAATCCGACGAAGTCGAGTCTCTAAACACTGCATTGTACATGGCCTAAAACGGCGACGCCTTAACTACATGGTGGTTTTATGGTTGGAACTGCCCTATCCTCAGCAGCTGGTATGGAGACTAGTTACATACGATAGGTGTTTATTTTCGATGAAGTGAAGTATTTTTTAAAAACGTTTATAAACAAATATGTGACATTTGCAAAACCAAAATGTATTATCAGTGCATATTTTAAGTGATATATCATGAATTATCAGTCAGCCAAATATTATCAGATGCATTAAGTAACGTGGACTTCATTTGTTTTCGGCTTCATGTGCACATGCTTCAAACCTGAAAGAATTCCATTCACTGGACGACCCATGTGAACCATAAGAATTCAAAACCGAAGTGATGTAAATCTTCGTACAGTTTTTTTCCTTTTTTTTCATTTTATCGTCTGATAAAACATACGGCAATTCTTGCTAAAAAAAACAAGCAAGCATCAAAGAGAGGAAAAAACAGAGATACTAGCAGATTACTCTCTGCACAAAGTGGTGACAAACGCTATGAAGACTAGCAGCAACTCACCTCTTGACGAACCCTTACCAACTTCTTGTTAATGCAAAATATCACACGTACAAGTACAAGTAACCATATCAAACATATCGAGATAATTGGGAAGCAAAAACATAAGAAAGCGCTCAGACGAATTTAGCAGCCCATGATGTCATCAAGAACAAGAACACGTACGTTTACAAATATATAATCACATACATCCATACATATAAATCACCAAAAGGGGAAGGATTTACACCAGCCATGCATATGCTGACAGTTTAACACATGGTCATTTGCACGATTCATGAACTAATCAAACAAAAACAGAGACTACTCATGAACGAACAAGCAATGAACTAATCACGTAGCAGCTAGTATCCGATTCCTGACAAGGGAGCCCGGAGCTGGCGCTCCATCTCCGGCAAGAGGCTTCGGATAGGCGCACGCTCTTCCCCGCCGTGGTCGGCCTCGGCGGAGCAAGCAGCGTCTCATTCTTCTTCTGCGCGGCGGCGGTGGACTGAGGCAGGGACGGCGGTGGAGTCGTCGTCGGCGACGGCGTGGTCTTGATCACCCTGACGTGGTGTCGCGCGACGCGGACGGTGGCCATGGGATCGCCGGATGGCCTGCTGCCGTCGTCGTACACGACCTCGTAGCCTCCTTGGCCGGTGGACGAGACGACCGTGGCTTTGAGCCAGAGCACGAGGACCTGCCCCGTCTTCAGCGTCGTGGTCCTCGTGCGGACACCGACCACCGTACCAGGCCTCAGAAGCACGGCGACGCCGGGAGTTGCTCGGCTGCTCGCGGACCCGGCCGAAGATGGGACGGACCGACGTGGTGGCGGAGAGGGGCCGACGGTGCAGCGCGAGGGAGCACGAGGCCGGGACTGCGGCGACGCGTCGGTGACAGTGGAGCCTCCCCGGGAATGGGAGGTGGTCGAGGAATGGACCTCCCGGTGGGGTAGAAGATGGCGTGGATCCCGGACGGCGTCGCTCGAACCCTGCTGACGCGGTGGCGGCGGCGGCGGCGACGGCGGCGACGCGGACGGCTTCTTGCCGACCGACCTCGTGGGCGCCAAGGGCTTGGACGACCTCCTGCGCTGGAGCTCGCGGTGGATGCTGCGCATGCCGGCGGAAGAGGAGCGGTGCATCACCATGGCGGGCGGAGGAGAGCTGCGTGGTGTGGATGGATTGGATCGACGACGAGGAGGAGCAGCTGGGTGGATTGCGGAAGGAAGAAGACGGCAAAGGGAGGAGGGAGCAGAGGAATTCGGCGCCAGGAGAGGAAGGGGAGCGCGTGGGATTTAAGCAGCTGGGCTGGATCTCAGATCTGGCCCAGTCACGCGCTTTCGAGTCCGACTCGAAGTTGGATCCCTGGATGGGCTAGATGTCGTGTGGGCCAAGTCGAAATCGAAGCCAGATTTTGTTTTTGCCCTCAGGTGTTGGGCTTTCTCGCTGGGATAGCCCATTAATTGTCGGTTACGGACCATTCCAAATTCCAATCCTAGACGGCATTTCAGCGTTTGCTAAAACAGATTAGACTAAAATAATTTTGCAATATTTTACTACAACAGATTAGAAATTTAGAACTAAAATAGAAGCATCAATCCATTTGCGGCAAAGAAATACTGTAACCCATAAACGCAACAATATTGCTGATAGGATTTACTGACAGCGCAACAACAGCACAATTCAATTCTACTGATCACAAGAAAAGCACAGCAAAGAGCAGATATATCAGTCAGCTTATTTATTTATGGAATATATCTCGGCAACAGTACACCACACATACGATGGCCTGACGCAAAATGTGTGAAAAGCGAGAAGAATACTGGAATGGGTTGGACAGAGTAAGCGGCTAATGGTGACAGAGTCAGACACATGACTGGGACTCTGGAAGCTGACGGAAAGTTAGACAGACCGAAATTGCGCGCGCGGCAACTTTAGCAGCTGATTCGCAGATTTGGCCGGCGTCAGATGGTTTCAGGCCGTTGGGCTTGGTCGCTTGGGAATCCACCTGAGCATCTACCTATATTCAGACAAGATGTTCTTAACAAAATGAACTATAAACTTCTTCCTTCAATTATAAACATGGAATCATAAACTAAATAGATCTGTAAAAGAAAGTTGAGACAACAAGAAAAATCAGCAACTCCCATACATTTATCTATCCAACCGATTATTAATCCTCCTTTTGTTCACTGCCCATCTCCTGCATACGCTTACTCATCCACTATACTACCAGCTCTCTTGCATCAGGTGTTGAAGACACGATACGTTATGAAATGCACTGTATCTCAAAATCACTGACTTCTTACATGATGTTTCAAACTTCTGATTATCTGCCTCAAGCTTTTCTGCGGTCTTATTAAAAAAATAGAGCAAAACGCATATTTATGGAGTGAGCTGCTGAAGCGAGCACTCATGCAGTACCTGTTAACCACATTGATCATCTCCTACAACCATGAAAAATAATTCACACACAGTAGCATTATATCCAAGCAAGCAAAGAAACACCAAAGTATATATCCGGTTTCTATGGATCCCAGTACACAGAGAAGTACAATTCATCATAATAAGACTACAGATGTATAGTATTTCAGTAGTGATATATCTTCAGCAGCGCCTGATAAGTCAAACTTGCCAGATTGATATACTAAATAGAAAAAATGATTCTTCACTGCTCACAACTTGTAATGCTCTCAATATTGTACTATGTAGAATACTGAGTAGCGTCCACAAGAAAGCTCGCTGTCTCCTAGTCCTCCTAGGACATGGTGCCAGTTATTCTTCAGCACCATAGTACTACATCAGAAAATTTGACCCGGATACCATTTATACCATGCAAGGAACTCCGAAGCTTTCAAGGTTAATGTGGCAGAGGTTTCGGTTTCAAATTCTCATACAAATCGTTGCATGCAACATGCTTATACATTTTTGTTTATTTCAACATAAGAATGGTTGGCTAAAATTCTTGTAAATTGTCAATTCAAGGAAGTAAAATAAACATTTGGTGCTATTATGCCATATATTTGGCACGAATCAGAAGAGAAGAAAGAAAAAAAAAATACAGCCCCGTTCACTTACATCTGCATTACACAGCTCCATAAGTTATTGCAAAAGAACTAGCTCAGTAACTTGTCCTGCGCAGGGCGATCAAAACAGATGGAAGTAATCAGCATAAACAACCAAGCTGCTCTTTGCCTCTTCGAACTAAAAAATCTCTTATTGCCAGCTTCAGCTGTTGTTTAGCAGCATGCATAATATTTGTTCTGGAAACTAGTTGTATAATGTAATCACATCAATCAGGAAAAAGATTTTGAGCTCACAGATTTTAGTTTACACATTTCCAATACGCAAAGTGTTTGCAACAGGGAAAACTGGTAGACTTTCCTCCAGCTTAAAAAAACATATACTTATCTCCAGTCAGAATAACAAGACATTCAGACTTCAGACATGAAAATGACTCACAAAACAAACTGACTGGCAAATAAAATATAAGGTAGCATCATACTATTTTTTTGACTATAGGGTCATACAAATAAAATGAAAAATAAATGGTTGTACCTATACTGCTTATAATCTTAGAGACACAAAAGGTAGCATTAGAAATATATAACTAGAAATGTTCAGAGAAAATCATCAAATGGTAGTCAATAGCCTTCATTAAGATAACAAGCATATGTAAAGCCACCTTGCATGCTCATAGAATAAAGACAAATGTGAATATTATATACCATTTTTTATGCTTCACATGCACAGAATAGAAAGGAAAAAATCCACTTAAATTTGTAGGCGTAAAAGTACTAGCCCAACTATTGACTGTTATAACAACGATTTGAAAACAGCTCAATATAATGCATTTGTCTTATGCAGGGCAGCTAAAATAGATGCAAGCAACCAGCATGAGCATGCAAGATCTTCTATTTCCCTCTGTCCAAACTAAAGAATCTGCTATTATCAGCTTCAGCTATTGATAAGCAGCATACAGAATACATGGTCTCCAAACTAGTCACATCAAGTAATCAACATCAACTGGGCAGCTTTTGATCTTGATATGATACAAAAATAGATCAGCCTAAATATTTGTAATACACACATTGTTTGCAACACATGTAAGATTTAATCCCTCAGCTTAAATGAACAAATACAAATGGCTGAATTGAAAATCAACATCTAGTAATAACTCATTACTTCCTAGATCAAGCCCAGAAAAAAAAAAGATCCAAGTATTTACACTGCTTAGAAACACTTTAGGCAGCATTTGAAATATGTAATTTTAAATCATCACAAGCTGGTCAACTGCATTCATCAAATATGACATGCGCATAAAGCTACCTTACATTACATGAAAATTTCCCAACTGCATGTGGTAACTAGTCCAAAAGCATGAGCCCAAAAACAACCATGCACCAAAGAAATGCAATGCCTGATTCTAGTAAATTTAGGAAAGTTGACAGATGCTTGACTCTTCCACTATCATATTCTAATCCCAGAAGCAACACCTTCAGTGCTTGTATGCAAGCACCGATAACTGAGAAATATGGCACATATGGTTTAAGAATTAAGATAGCAATAGGCATGCCCAAAGTTGTGGAGTACATGCACTTCCTTACTATGCGTGTCATAAGATAGCAGTTTCCATTGCCGGTCCCCCTTCCAGTCACAATACCAAAGCGAGAACAGGCTCACCGAGACAATAATGCAATAAGATTCAGACAACCAACATCAGAATAAACAGGCCAAAGCGAGCACTCATGTGATGCCTCTAAACCACATCGATCATCTCCCACAACCATGAAAAATAATTCACACACAATGAGAATAACAGTAATCTCCATCAGATCCATAATAGTAGCATTATATCCAAGCAAGCAAACAGCAATCATATATCCAGTTTCCATGGATCCCAGTACATAGAGAAGTAAAATTCATCAGAATAAGACTACAGATGTATAGCATTTCAGTAGTGATATCTTCAGAAGCACCTGATGAGTCAAGCACTTGCCAGATTGATGTAATAAATAGAAAAATTGATTCTTCACTGCTCACCACTTGTAATGCTCTCAATATTGTAGTACGTAGAGTACTGATTAGCGTCCATAAGAAAGCTCTGCTGTCTCCAAGTCCTCCTGGGATGGTGCCAGTTATTCATCAGCACCATACGAATGCCTGAAACGAAAATTACATCTAGTATTAACTCATTACTTGCCTTCAAAATAACTCATTACTTGCAAGGTCAAGCAAAAAAAATCCAAGTATTTACACTGCTTATAATCCAAGAAACACAGAAGGCAGCATTTGAAATATGTAATTTTAAATCACAAGAAAATCATCGCAAGCTGGTCGACTGCATTCATTAAGTACAATAGGCACCCTACCTTAAATTAGGTGTGAATATCCCAACTGCATGTGGTAACTTGTCCAAATGCAAAGTATCCCACAAGCATCAACTTGAGCCCTTGGTGGCAAAAACCGGTGACTCCATAAAACAAGGAACGTACGGGGTAAAAACCCCATAGCCCTCTCCTAAACTGCAAAGAACACGCAGTTCCTTACTATCAGTGTTATATGATACCAGTTTCTGGTTCCTGTGCTGAACAAGGATTATTGAATGGTGATCCGGATGAATGGCCACAATATCAAAGTCATTGATTGGGCAATTCGGTGATCCAAAGAGCTGCGAAGTGCTCACACTGTGCTTCAGAATCCATTCTTGTGTTTCATAGTCCTTGAGAACCCAAACTGAATATTGTGTGAAATTGTAATCATTGTGTTGCAGATTTGGAGTGATGCAGTGCAGACGGCCTTTGGATTGACCAATAAAAGCAAAAGGCGCTTCATGCTTATCATGCCAGCGGATGATCCTACAGATTTAACCTTCCCCATCCACCGCAACTATCAGATTAGTTTTCTTTTGGGGAACTATCTGATTATTACTCCGTTTCCCAGGACGCTCGACAATAAAATGCAACAGACCGTTGACCAAAGCCGTGCCGAACATGTGTTTGACCATGGTTTTACCCCACAGTCCCTGTTCACCGCCCTTTTGACCTCGCCTCCACTTGCTTGACCATGTCCTGGTTTCAGACGAGTAAGAGCACACTGCATCCACCTCCCCCAGACACTTAATGCTCCAGAACTGGACCAAGTGGAAGCGCAAGGAGACAGCGGGGTCAAACATCAGATAGGTATATGCATACCTCCCCCTACCATCAACGAGGTCCGTCTCTTCAAATGGAGATGCAGGCCGGTAAGAGTCGGAGCTGGCGGGCACAGTCACCAGCTCCTCCGTCGCAGGGTTGCACACGATGTACCTGAACGTGTCCTCCTGGCGGCACCCAAAGAGCAGGAGCCCATTGCAGGAGTCCAAGAGGACAGTGTTCTTCACCCCAGGCAGCTTCGCCGTGAGGAAGGAGAAGGACGGGTCGACCGGAGACACGCGTCCCTCTCCGCTCCCCGACAGGCTAGCGAACTTCCCATAGCTGTGCCGCTCGGGGCCGCCGCCACCGTGGAAGAAGCCTTCCAGGGTCTGGGGCAGCTTCTTGCGGTGGATGGGGTGCGCGATGAGGTCGCGCCAGGGCTTGGCCACGCACTTGGCCCGGACGACGTCCTTGAGGGGCACGCGCGACAGGATGTCCGTCGTCAGGTCGTCGTAGAGGCCCGCCAGCGCCGTCCCCATTGAGCCGTCCGCCGTGCCGCCGCCGGGAGTGGGGACGGGATCTGCGAGGTGTGCGGAGAATGAGGTGAGGATAATGCCGTAAGGGGTAGAGGGAGAGTCGGGGAGTGAGAAATGCGGCGATTGGGGAACGTACCGGCTGCCTGAGAAGGTCCGCTGCGTGACCTGCGTCGACGGTGGTCCATGCCGCCCGGAGCGGGGAAGGCACGCGGCGCCGCAAGCTGCAAGATCTGGGGAGAATCAGGTGAGGTTAGGGGACGGATGCGCATGAGAGGCTCCGCGGCGACTGAGAAATGCGGCGGAATGGGGAACGTACCGGCTGCCGGAGAATGCCCGCGGCGACGGCGGCGGTGCTAGCCGGCGGGGTCTTTGCCCAGATGGGGAAATCTCTATACCTTCGCAGAAGCTCCGCCCCTCTCGCGTCTCGCCTCAGGACAGGAGTCGAAGAAGTGGGAGGCGCTGCAGTGGCGCCACCGCCGTCCCCTTTGCGCCGCCGGGAGTGGGGATGGGATGCGCCGCAAGCTGCGAGTTCTGCAGAGAATGAGGAGAAGATAGGGGATGGGTGCGCACGAGAGAGACAGCGACTGAGAAATGCGGCGGAGTGGGGAACGTACCGGCTGCCGGAAGGGCTCCGCGGCGACGGCGACGGTGGCGGGGGATTTGCTCAGATGGGGAAAACTCTGGACCCTCGCGGCTCCGCTCCTCTCGCGTGTGGCCTCAGGACAGGAGTCGGCGCTGCAATGGAGCTCGGGTCCGCCGGAGCGGAGGAGGCGCGCCCGCTCGGAGTCGGAGGAGAAGCGCTCGCTCGCTCGATCCGTTTGAGCTCACTCCGTCCCGTTGTCCGTCCGTGGTGCTTTTCACACGTGAAAACAAGGAGTGAAGGGCAGGGGCAGAAGTGGAATAGAAAATCGTTTTTGGCATTTTCTGAGCCAAAAACTCATGAAGAGGAGAGCGATAGGATCACGGACGTGCAAATTCTTTATATTTTTCTTTGTTTGCTCCTTTCGACCTTTCCATTTGAGGGCTTATTTAGATTCAATTTAGCATGTCAAATTAACGATTTCAGAAGTTTGTATTTGTAAAATATTGTCAAATATTGATTAATTAAACTTAAAAAATTTATCTCACAAAGTACAATAAAACTATGTAATTAGTTTTTGATTTCATCTATGTTTATTACTTCACGCATACCACATGTTTAATTTGATTTAATCTTCTTTTTGCATAGTGTAAAATTGAGAATTTGGGGTGAACTAAACGAGGCCTGAGTTTTTTTTCACTGTCTTCCATTTGAGTTGTTTGCCTGTCATTCACACGTGGATGACTTGTGAGAGAGGAAGAAGGGATGCAAATCCTGATTATTTTTCGATGATTGCTTCGTTCAAATTGAGTAGGAAATAAATTCATAATTTTTCCTGCTTTGTATGAAATTCCAAATTGAGTAGGAAATTTAATTTAAATTGATAACAAATTAAGAAGTCTTGCCACATCTCATTTCAGCTTCTACTTTCTAGTGTAGTGTAACCTGCCTTTTTAACTGAAAACAGACCAAATCACATCACGCCGGCATCTTTCGGCTCAAAAGTAAAGGTGTATTTTATTCACTTGTATTATTCGATTGAACCACACATTCCATTCAAACAATCCTACTGCAGTCGTTCCGAATCCTTGTTTCTGATAGGTACCTCATATAGGCCTTAGCGTTTTTATGTATTCATCCGGCAATCCTGATTCGACCACATTCAGAAGAAACAACTTCATGTCACATGGATAAATGTGTCAATTTGTATAGAACTCCTTAGTTGCAATGCAAAAATACATATGTGTATGTCCACTATCTGAATATATACTGAACTCCTTAGATGCAATGCATTGGAAATTTTCTGGAGCATGTGAACTTTTGTTGGCAATCAAAACAAATATCTTGATAAAAGAACTTTTGAATGAAATTCCAAATTGAGTCGGAAATTTAATTTAAATTGATAACAAATTAAGAAGTCTTGCCACATCTCATTTCAGTTTCTAGTGTAGTGTAACCTGCTTTTTAACTGAAAACAAAACAAATCACATCATGCCTGCCCCTTTCAGCTCAGAAGTGAAGGTGTATTTTATTCACTTGTATTATTCGATTCAACCACACATTTCATGCAAACAGTCATATTGCATTAATGGTAGCTCATATAGTCATATAGGCGTTTTCATGTATAAATCCGGCAATCCTGATTCAGACCACATTCAGAACTTCAGAAGAAATAACTTCATGTCACATGGATAAATGTGTCAATTTGTATAAAACTCCTTAGTTGCAATGCAAAAATGCATGTGTATGGCCACCCATCTGAATATAAACTGAACTCCTTGGATGCAATGCATTCCAACTTTTCTGGAGCATGCGAACTTTTCTTGGCGATCAAAACAAATATCTTGATAAAAGAACTCAGACTCATGAAAATATCACTTATTCTGGAAGCTCTGAAGTCTTAGCTCTAAATGAAAATCATGCCATCTGTTGTTTTGATTCCCTTCAAAGACGGTCCTGGGATACCTACAAACAACAAGCAGTACTAAGATGAACTAAACATGCCATGCCATCGTGCTCGAGAAAGCACCTTACACATACTTGTCACGCTAGCTCCTGTTGTGTTCCAGAGTTGCTTCTATGCCCTGCCTGTCTGAAGTCTGAACCGTATGTAAACAGAGAGAGTTTTTTTTTTAGAACAGCCGGTGCTTCATCTATTGGTCATAAACATGATTACATTCAGAGTTTATAATACCCCGTAACCTCGGTGGTGGTACAAGCCACTCCATCGGATTGGCACGGGATACTAACTTTGCACATTCATGGGCAAGATTACAATTTCTACTAATGAAGCTGAAAGAGAAATTAACTAAACAGAGATAGTATGTGCACTCATTTATTAAAGAAGAAATCTGTTTTTGTCTCCCAGTTGCCAGTTCACCCACCCATTCATTAAATTATGTAAACAGATGCAGACCCCAGATATCTGTCCACTCATTAAATTGTCCACAGGTACAGACCCAGCCCATTCAGCAACTTATCAACATATCTATCTATTTCTGGATCCAAACATGATAATAATCTTGGCAGCTAATCCATATTCATAGAGATTAGGGAACAACTAATATCTTTCTGAATCAAAGAGAAGCTAGGCTATTATGCCATGTAGACTACAGTGGAGGAAACATTGCGAGACCAACAGGCAACAGCACTATGAATCTGTAAAATACTATACTGTTCTAATTTTAAAAAAAATGTTCTTCTTGAGTTCTAGAAAAATTATTTAAGAAAACATCAAGTACAAACAAATCGAAGCACACAACTCGGCGAGTTGGTTGGTTTCTGGCTTTCTGCAGCCTACTGCAGTATGGCGACGATGAAGTGTGGAGGTGGAGGAAGTATGTCTAGGTGCAGATCTGGAAGGGGAAGTCATGGAAGCTTGGGTTGCCACATCAGGCACTAGCGCGGAGCAGTGGAGGCAGCACTCGCCAAGCTTGACAGAGGCCTCACCACATATTGGACATGACCAAATTTGTGAATACTAATGGGACACCTTTATCTCTCCAAATAGACAAGAGAAAACAAATATTACATGTACATATCTGAAGCACTAGTAACTGCTCTCCTTTTGAGAAACAAGCTCTCCGTTTTTGCCTAAAGTCTCCTATCACAAGCAGGTCAAGCTTTTTAGCATATGTTAACTGAAAGAACATTATGATGCGTGCAACTATTGTAGCATGGCTATAGCTGAATAGAATACATTCATGATTGTAACATCCCGGGTTTTTGGAGAAGCCAAAAATACGAACTTTTTAAATTTTTTCCTGCAATTGTTTGAATCATGTAGTTGCTAGGTCAACTAGGAACAATTTATAGATAAATTGTTGCATTCATGTAGTGTTGCTTGTAGGAGTTTGCCGAAGTTCTTTATTCGAGTTAGGGTTTCGTGTTAGAAAGCACAACTCCATAGCAACTCCTTTCTTTTCCCTTGTGGATCTATCTCAACTCATCCTTTGTTCTTCCTATACTTTCCGTCCGCCCCTGCGAGTGCCTTCCACTTTTGGAGCACAAGACCGCAAGGAGGAAAAGCCCCTTACCTATTCTTTCTCCTTATCCCTACACCTTGATCCCTCTCTCTAATTCCAAGTCATATGATCCCTTGTTTGTACCTCATGGTTGCCAACCCTTGGCATGGACCCCACTACCCTAGTCGACCCCTAGTGGACCCCCCGAGGGTGTGTATGAGCTTGGCAACACTTATGCACACACATAGGTTCCCTTGGTGTAGCATAGAATGGAAGAAAGAAATAGAAAAGGATTTAGAGAAGGGAGGAAATGGAAAAGGCCATTTCGGCCCAAGCATAACCAACCAGCCCACTCCCTCCATCCTTTCCTGCCGGCCCATCTTCTTCTCCCTCCTCTGCTGGCCCACAAGGCCGCCAGCCCAACCGGCCACCCCCTCGCTCGCGGCCCGCATGCCTTCCTCCACCAGCCGGCCTGCTAGCTCCTCTTCCTCGGCCCAACCGGCCTCCTCTCTCCACCATCGGCCCAGTAGACCAACTTGGCCCATGGGAGCAACCGACCGGCCCACCTCCACCTCCCTGCAGCGCACGTGTGCTCGCAGCGACGCCCGTCGCTTCCGCCTCGCGCTCACGCGGAGCGCCGTCCCGTGGGACCCGCTAGTCGGCGGCGCAGGCCGCCCTCCCGTTTCCCTCCGTCATTTCGCCGTCGCCCTCACGTCATCCCCGTCCTCCGCTTTTCCCTCGCAAGACACAGCGAGCGCGCGCGTCAGAGGAGGAATCCCAGGCGGCCCCGTCGTCTCTCCGCCGTCCGTTGCTCGCGCCAGCTACCCCGCGCGCTCGATGGCCGCCACGCGAGCGATCCTCGGCTCGCGCGCGCCCCGCCCCGAACGCGACGCGACGCCGCGGCCAAGGCGACGCCATGGCCGCGGCCAAAGGAGCCGACGTCGTCCCGCTCGCTTTTTGACCGGCCGCCGCCCTAATTGGAGCCACCAACACGCTCACTACGCCCCCGCGACCCCAAAACCCTAGCTTGGAGCCGCGTTCGCCGTCCACGTACCCCCTCCTGCTATCCCCGCCGTCCGTCGCGCCATTGCCATGGCCGCCGGCTATAAAAGCCGCGAACCCGGAGCCCTAGGGCTTCTCCCAGCCCCGCGCCGCCACTGGTGACCTCGCCACCCACCTACCGTGCCTAAGAGAGAGTAGAGGAGGAAGATGGGAAGGAGAGAGAAGCCGAAACCCCGCCGTCCGCCGGAGCCGCTTGCGTCGTGGCCGTCGCGTCGCCACGACCATCAGCATGCGCCACCGCGCTCCGACGTCGACGCGGCCTCCTCGACCTCGCCTTCCTCGCCACGCCCGCGGACACGCCACCGCCCCCGTCGAGCAGTCGCCGGGAGCCGGGAACACCGGCACCACCATGTCGGCCTCGTCCAGCCGCCACGGCCTCGCCACGACGACCCCGAGCACGCCACTGGCTCGCGCACCGGTGCGCCCTCGCTGCGACCGCGTCGAGCTCCCTCGCTTCGCACCGTACCCGCGATGCTGCCTCACGGCTGTCCCCGACTTCCCCAAGACGGAGCCTTGAACCTCGACCTCGCCGCCGCCGCCGGAGTCCGTCCGTGGTCGCCGGAGCGAAGGACGCCGCCCGGTACGCCTACGGCAGCGTCGCGGCTCGCCCTGCACGGCCCCGACTAGGCACGGCCTCAGCTCGTTGCTGCTCCGCCTCGACGCGCCGACACCCACGGTGAGCCGCCGTTCCTTCCCTGCTTGCCCCCGTGCGCGCTAGCCGGATGCCGCCAGGGCACCGCCCCGTTTCCGCGAGCTCAAGCCGTATAGGGCCGTAGATCCCCGTCACAAGGCCCGCCCGGCCGAGGAACACGATGCGCAAGATGGGAGGAGCGGAGAAGCTCGGGAGCGCCGGTCGCCTCCGTCTCGCCGGAGCCGCGACCGCCGTCGTGCCGCCTTGTTGCGGCCACCGTGCAATTGGCATTCCGTCGATGCGTCGCCGCCGCACCCGACGCCACCTCACTGAAGTCGCCACGACTAGCCTCACGAGAACGCCTCAGCGATCTAAGCCGGGCGCGTATCGCGCACTCGCCGTGACCGTGGCCACCTCGCCGCGGCGTTGCCACCAACCTGCTGTGCCGCAGCCGCTGTTACCGGCCTCGCAAGAGCACCGGGAGGCCGACGCGCACCCGCTGAGCCCCGTGGCCACCACACCGCTGGTGCGCACCACCGAAACCTCGCCGGTGCCACATAGCGCCACCGTGTCGAAACCTCGCCGCCACGGACACCTCCACCCGCACGCCAGCGAGCCAGTGCGCCCCCACGCGATCTCGCTGGTGCCCCGCAGCTGCCACAGCCGTAGCCGTCCTCGTCGACTCCCCGTGCCGCTCCGTTGCCACTCGCCGCCATCACCACGGCCGCTGCGTCGCGAACGCTGGCAGCCGGGAGCACCCGGAACCCGCAGTAACCCTCCGGTCACCACCGAAGCCCTCGCCGTGTCAGCCTCGCTAGTACCCGCACTAGCCCGCTGCACGCCCGTGAACGCCGCCATCGGCATCAAGCCGCTGCCTGCCGCCGCGGTTGGCCATGCCAGAGCCCCGACGTGCGCCTCCGCCGCGGAACCGGACTCCGCCGTAACCCGGGACGTCGCCATCGAGCTCTTCGGGTGCGCGCGACCCTAATTGATAGCGAGCACCTCCCCGGGTTCCAATTTGCCACCGCGGAGACTTCACCGTCGTCCGCCGTCGGCCATCGCCGTCAAGCCGCCACCACCATGTCTAGCCTCGCGGCTCCGCCTGGTGCCTTGGTCGCGCTAGCCTCGATCCCGCGTGGCCGGCGCGCGACCTGACCTTGCCTCCGACGCGCTGCAGCGCCTCGCTATCGCCACCGTGCCGCCATGTGCCGCCAACGAACGTGCCCCGGCGAACCGGAGAACCGAGGGCTCGCCGCAGTGCCGCCATCGAGTCCGCCACGGCCTCGCGACGCGAAAGCCGCCGCCTTTGCTTAGCCGAAGCCACCAGAGCCGCGCCGCGCTGCTCGCCGCCGGCGAGGGAGCGCCGCCGAGCCCTGTCTCCCGTCGCGAGGATGGGAAAGGAGTTGGGGGAGACCACCGCTCCGTGCGCCCATACCACCGTGAGCCGGAGAAAGGAACGGGAGGAGTGCACCTAGTCCATCGTGCACCCCACCTTGGTCCACTGGACCGGATTCCTTGGTCCATCATGGACTGGCCTCATGGACCAATAGCCCATTAGCGGCCCAGCAGCCGACGTGGCCAGCCTGAATGTCCGACACGTGTCTGGGCCGGACGGGCCCAAACCGGCCCAAGTCCAGCCCTGACCGGCCCTCCAGAACTCAGTCAAGGCCCGGTCGAGTTGACCGTTGACCGGTCAACGTTGACCCGGTCCCACATGTCAGTGACCAAAGCCGCGGGACCCACCTGTCATTGACCGCCACTGTATCAGCCAACCAACAAGCGCCACGTGTCAGCCTCTGGTTATTCCACCTCTTTTTCTTTTTTAAAAGGATTTAACCTTTGGAAATTCCTAGAAAATTCATCTTAGCTCCAAAAATTATGAAACCAGTTCCATAATTTTTCTAAAATCGAACTCCACGCCACCGTCTAATGCACAAGTGCATTATCCTACTTTCATTTCACTCTTATTATTCAAGCCCTCATATATCCTCTCTCCTACTTGTCTTGCAGGACCCCTCTACCTCTTTTCTCGCTATGGAAATGTGCTACTCCCCTGTCGTAGTCGTGTTGGTTTAGTCTTGTGGTCGTTTTGTTGGTTCTTGTGGTTGTGTGACTTGGTTCTTGTCGTCGTGTCATTGGTTCTCTTGAAGTTGTCTCTCTAGTGCTACGATTGTTAGCCCCTGCCTTCGTTCCTAGGACGAGGTCATTATGGACTTGGAGACGATGTCGTTATTGACGCGGATCTTACCCGCATCCTTCAAGTTCCCTGTGACCAAGTCTAGTCGGATATGATTAGGGAGCAACTTTAGTGGACCTACGGATGCCAACTCGTTGAGGTTAGGCTCATGGTCGCGAGTCGCCTCGCCATGACCATTGGGTTCTACCCTTTCTTTGCACTCGTGTTTATCCTAGCCTCCCTGTATGTTTGTACCACTTTGACTATAGCATTCCTTCGGATCTAGCGGTGACAACCGCATCGCTACGAGCTGTAGGAATAGCCTTTGTGCCGTTACGATGCAAGGTCATGGTGCCCTACGAGTAGGTTTGGACCGTGAGATCGTGTCTCTTTCTCCCAACCTTCGTCCGTTCCATGACGAGTTGGTCGAAAGGGTGCAGATCTCATTCTTCTCTTTTGGTTCTTCGTGTTTAAGCCCTTGTATGCTTGTACCTATGTAGACCACAGCATTCCTTTAGTTCGTGTGGTGACAACCACACCACTAAGGACCTTAGGAATGCCATAGCACATTAGTGCACCTAGGTCTGGGTACCCTACAAGTCGATTAAGCACTCGTATTCTCCCGTGTGATGCTCTTTGTCAATGCCCCATCCTTCCCGTGATGTGGGTATTGAGTGAAGTCGATCGCTTGTCGCTTTTCCTTCCGCTTAGCTCGTCCTTCTGATTCTCGTCATCGTCGTGACGCTCGAATCCGAGGACCGTGAGCCGTGGTGTTTGCTTAGGATGAGTTTAGGTCTAAGCCATTTTCTTGAAGCCATACATATGTCAACACGATCGACCCAAGAAGTATGAGCTAGGCTATAACTTAAGCTTATGCTTAGTGAGCAACCACTCCTGTTTCTTTGGCCCAGGGATCGGACATCCGCCGAGAGGGCTAAGTCGTGTGTTGATTGTTCTCTTGCCTTGGGTGTCGTTTCACGAGATAGTGCTTCGAGGAGGACGATGCTTGAATCGGGACCCGTTGGAGGAAGAGGACGTGATCGACAACAACTGTTGGAGAGGAGCACTCGCTAATCGACTACATCAACTTGTACCACTACTACCTCGACATCGCAGGTGTCATGGCAGCACCTTTTACTTAGAGAATCCTATTAGACATTGCATTTGAGTAGAAATGCTAGTGCTTTATATTTAATCCTTTGCTAGTATAGTATTGCATGCTTTTGCCTGAGCCACGACTTACCTTGCTTGAAACCACTTCACCCTGATCACCCAGCCTTGCGCTCGCACTTATTTATATCTGCCTACCTGCTTGCTTGCATGTTACTTCACTATACTTAACTCCGCTTTGCATTATGTCTGTGATATGATGCGGGTGGTGAACCCATAGGTTTGGTTCGGCTTGGGATGCCGGACTTGGTGGGTTTTCAGGTGGTCTCTGCGTGTGTCTTGGGTGAGTATGTGTGGTGAGGGTTGAGTCGACCGGCAGGATCTGTGACGAGCTCGTGGAGCGAGTCTTGCCAGGGGGTGCGATCTGGGCACCCCTATGTTTTGAGTGCCTGTGGCGGGTACATGGTGACTTGAGGAGATCCCGGGGTCGAGAGCCTTTGTGGAACGAAGCCCCGGGAAGGAGGTGCCGTCGAGGCACGGGGCGCTGATGCCCCTATTTGAGGAGATATCCTGTCTAGTCCAACCTAAGGACTGATGTATCTTGAGGACCGGAACCTTGGGACCTTTCGTGCTCACCACTCGTCCCTGATGGGCGGGGGACGGATGACTGATTGATTAGTGCGGTGCCACTACTACTAGGTTGTTAGTGGATAGTGTAGGGAGGACCCACACCCGCCTAAGGTAACGATATGACCTTGGTGGCTTGGCATTTCGTTTCACAGTCTTGAAAGCTCCGGTTTGGTTTTGGTAATTAATGACCCTCAAACGTTGCTAATGCTTTGCTCTAAGTGTGGTTAGACACATAGCAACGTGACGGTGGATGATGGAGCATGGTGATCACGGTGATAAACATGAAGGATGTAAAGTGATCGAGCTCCGACGGAGGTCCATGGAGATCAAGGCGAAGGTATACTTGATAGGGCTTTCCGGTTTAGTGGTCGAGACACTTAGCGAGTGTGACCACATTTAAGATCGATAACCGACTATCAAGAGGGGTTTCTCGGTTCATTCGCGGTCCTAAGTGCCTCTAGTTGTGACTTTGCATGATGCATGAGAGGCTAACTAGAGAGCTAACACTTGTCGACGTGATCTTGAGAAGATACGCTAACTCCGGTGCTTGAGAAGTGATCTACTCTGTGGAGTTAGCACCTTGGACAAGTGGTTTGGAGATTGGATCGACGACGGCGCGACATCGAAGATCAAACGAGAAGGTGACAAGTCACAGGGCGTCAGACGCGGGCGCCGGACGCAGGGCCTGGCGGGCCGGACGCGTCCGGCGCGTGCTGGACCGGCGCTGGGCTATCAGGCCGGACGCAGAGCGTCGGACGCGGTGGCGGACGCGTCCGGCGGCGGCGGACGCCGACCGTAAACTTTCGGTCAAGCCGTCTCTCTCGCGTGAGGACACGCCGGACGCACGCGACGCGGTCGCCGGACGCCGGCGAATCACCGTTGATCGTCCGGCGCTCGGTGACGATTTTGGCATCTTTAAACTCCAACGGTCGGCTGGCCGCAGCGCGCTGAAGAGCGCCGGACGCGTCCGGCGGGGGCCGCGGACGCGTCCGGCGCATGTATTTCGGGCGGCCGTTTGGCGAAACGCCGCGCGGACGCGTCTCGATGCCTCCGGCCATACGCGTCCCGCGTGTTATTTGACACCCCGAGGACCAACGGCTCTATTTCGACTTGGGGTCTATAAATAAGAGGTTGGCGGCCATGGGAGTGTTCTCTTGCCCATTCTAACACTCTTGAGCATACTTTGAGCTAGAGACACTCCTCCCCACTCATCTCTTTGGTTCCCTTGCCATTCTTGAGAGAGATTTGAGTGAGAACAAGTGATTTGCATTGAGAGTTGCATCTAGAGGCACTTGTTCATCGAGTGAGCTGCGGATTCTTGTTACTCTTCGGTGATTCCCGTCACCGTAGACGGTTTGGAGCGGCGGGTGGTGGTTGAGCTCGACTTGGTGATTGTTCGAGGCCACACCGAGTTCTTGTGAGGGTTCTTGATCCTTCCCCGGGAGTTCGCGAAAGGATACTCTAGTGGATTACTCGTGGCTTGTGGATCCTTGTCTTGTGTGGAGATTGCGGCTCCCCATTGGGGTCTTTGGCACCGAGCCAATTGAGCGGGCAACTCACCAAGCAAGTGCATCGCCACAACGAGGAGTAGCTTGCCGGGAAGCAAGTGAACCTCGGTAAAAAATCATTGTGTTGATTTGTGATTGCCGAGGCTTCGACCTCCTTGTGCTTGTGCTTGAGCTTCCTAGGTGATTGGCAACTACACCGGTGATTGGCCATCTTCTACTCTTCGCGGCGGTATAAACTTCCATCACCTCCTTACTTTTCGCAAAGTAGAATTGCTTGTTGTGGTCGGTCGGGAACCACTCTTTGAGTAATTTAAATCCCGTGGGTAGAACTACTTGGTTGGTTTCGGTGAACCGACATTGTGTAGCTTGATCACCGTTGTTGTGTGTGCAATTGGTTTGAGTAGCCTTGCTTGGTAGGACGGCTTGCATAGAGTAGTCGAAGCATTAGCTTTGCACATTTGCCGCCTTGCTATCTAATTGGGTTGTCTAGTATTCTTGCTAGAAATTTTATTAGGCTATTCACCCCCCCCCCCCTCTAGCCATTGTGACCTTTCAAGTCTCAGCGGACCGGTGGACTCCGGGACATCCCAGAGCTGAGTGGTAGGGTGGCATCGTACCTAGTTAGGAGGCAGCCGGAATCAGCCGAGTTGACGACGGTCAGCGATGATGGTGGATCTTGTGGGTACAGGAGTACAAGCTCTGCAGAGTTGACTTTATGCGCATAACCGCGGCCTCGGTATGGCCATTCCCTTGACCTACACTTCTCTTGAGTAGAGAGAGGAGTCCTTCTACCTTCCCCTGAGTGATGTTGTTGTTACCCTACGGCATTGTTGGCCGATTAGGCAGACGAGAGGGAGTTGTCCTTGCCGCCCACGTGAGAGCGTGGTTTGGTTCGTGGTCCGATGGTTGGTGATGGTGGTGGTGTATGTGTGGGATGGGAATGATGATAACTTGATGATTTATTATTATTATTACTACTTGCTACTTCGCATGCTCTAGGATGCAACCCACAACCAAATAATAGGATCGCGATCCCCTTTATTTCTCTTTTCCACCAAAGCTCATCGGTGCTGACCATGGCCTGCACACATCTGGCGGTGTGCAGATTACTTGATTCTCAGAGATGTTGAGGTTGGAAGGATTAGACGGTCTCGTGTCTGCGCTCAAGTTTGGATCAGGATATGCTGCGTCAAGATTAAGCTGATGGATGCCGTGAAGGAGGAGCCTTCACTCGACGACGATCTACGTCTACTTAGAGATGTCCCGTTTACGTTTCCGCTAGAATAACATGTAATAGGTGTGTTGTCAAGAGTTGTAAACCCCTGTATTATTGTAATCCCTCGATGTATGAAGAAGATATTAACTGATATATGATAATGTGATGGAATCATCTTTGGGACTATCACTTTATTGCGCATTTCGTGGATTTTCCTTCGTGGAAAATCGAGGATGTTTCAATGATTCAGCTTCTGCACATTTGTAACATGCTTATAGCTGAACAGAATACATTCATGATTCAGCTTCTGCACAACGGCCAAAGCAAATGCAACTAACTAACTGCAAGTAATCAACCTCTGAGCTTAATGCGACAGAGCCGACAGAGCTCTCAGTTCAAACATTTCTGAGACATGACCTCCCCTATTACATATGGCTAAATGAATTTTCCAGCACAAATAAACATTAGCAATACCGAGGAAACACAGATTTAGTCACTAATTGCTTGCTTGTAAGGCTGAGAAAAAAGAAGCACAAATATAAGATGGACACATCATTCTGGAAACACAAAGGGTAGCATTTCAAACTCATAACATGGATAGTTGGATGTGTTGGACAGCTCAAACAAGTTCATGGCTTTCTGCATTAACTAAATAACTAGCATATGCGATGCTAACCTGCATGTTGTCTTGTAAACAGTTTTGCCGCATCATTACAAAATGGGTACACTAAGGCACCAGTAGAATAGATCACCTAATGAGAAAAGATTTATCCAATTTTGCGCCACCTAATATGTAGATTTACCCACACTGCTAGTTGCCCATACTTGGAAGATCAAGCTCTTGCTGAAATTCAGTGAAGTATCCCAAAAGCGACAACCTCAGTCCTTGGTGGCAAGAGCCAGTGACTCCATGAAACAGGGAATGTAAGGGGTAATAAGCCGATAGCCCTTTCCTAGAGTGCCGAGAACACGCAATTCCTTACTATCAGTGTTATATGACACCAGTTTCTGGTTCCAGTGCTGAACAAGGATTATCGAATTGTGATCCGGATGAATGGCCACAATATCAAAGTCGTTGATTGGGCATCTTAGTAATCCAAAGACCTGCGAAGGGCTCACACTGTGCTTCAGGATCCATTCATGTGTATCATAGTCCTCAAGAACCCAAACTGACACCTGAGTGCAGAGGATACGGAAGCCTTGCGCTTTTAGATTCACACTGACGCAGTGCAGATGGCCTTGGGATTCACCAATAAAACTAGCTTCTGCCAACGCATGCTTATCATGCCAGGGGATGATCCTACAAGTTTTCCCTTCCGCATCCACTGCGACTATCAGAGCCTCCTGTTTCTGAACGTGGTAGACAATAAAATGCAGCAGACCATTGATCAAAGCCCTTCCGAACGATATTTTGATTATGGCTTTACCCCAAAGTCCCCATTCACCGCCTTTTTGACCTCTCTTCCACTTGCTTGACCTGTCAATCCACACCCTGGTTTCAGACGAGTAAGAGCGCACTGTTTCCACCTCCTCCATAAACCTGATCTCCCAGATTTGGACCAAGTTGAAGTGCGAGGAGACAGCGGGGTCAAACATCAGAAAGGTGTGTGCATATCTTCCCATACCATCATCATCATAGCCCTTCTCCAGTGCAGGCGGCGGAGGACAAGAGGCGGAGCTGGCAGGCACAGTGACCAATTCCTCGGTCGCAGGGTTGCACACGATGTACCCGAACTTGCCCTCCCGGTGGCACCCAAAGAGCAGGAGCCCATTGCAGGAATCCAAGAGGATCATACGCTCGATCCCAGGCAGCTTCGCCGTGAGGAAGGAGAAGGACGGGTCCACCGGAGGCACGCATTCTCCGCTCCCTGACAGGCTGGTGAACTGGCCGTAGCTGCAACGCCCGCCGGCGCCGCCGTGGAAGAAGCCTTCCAGGGTCTGGGGCAGCTTCTTGCGGTGGAGGGGGTCGGCGATGAGGTCGCGCCATGGCTTGGACACGCACTTGGACCGGCGGACGTCCTTGACGGGGAGACGCGAGAGGATGTCCACCGTCAGGTCGTCGTAGAGGCCCGCCACCGCCGTCCCCTTTGCGCAGTCCATGCCGCCGGGAGTGGGGAAACCACGCGCCGCCGCAAGCTGCGAGTTTTGGGGAGGATCAGGTGAGGTTAGGGGACGGAAGCGCGCGAGAGAGAGACAGGGACTGAGAAATGCGGCGGAATGGGGAACTTACCGGCGGCTGCCGGAGAGGGTCCGCGGCGGCGACGGCGGCCATGCTGGCCGGCGGGGGATTTGCTCAGATGGGGGGATTTCTAAACCCTCACGGCTCGCCTCAGGAGCATCTGCGTCTTGGACTTGGGAGGAAGAAGCCCAGGTGCATTGGCAAATAGCATGAGATTCAAGGTGCGTTTCGTAAATATGCCAGCATCACAAATTGCCAATTTCTCAATTTGAAAGGAAATCGTGAAATCCTGTCCGAGACTGACAGATAAATAGGAGCAGGAGCCGGGATGAGTGCACTTCATTACTAGATTTCAGAAAAGAAAAAAAACATGTTTGCTCTTTTGTTCTTGAGCTTGAACATTCAACATCGCGCATTTTGTGTACACTAGTGTGCCTAGACTGGACTATAAAAAAACACTAAGGTCCACTTTGGAATGAAGGAGAAATATAGAAAAAAAAATAGGATTTCAATTACTAAGGATTTAGTTCATTACTAATAGGCCACAGGAAAACTAAAGGAAAAAAACTATTTCCTCTTGTTCCAAAAATCAGATGAAAAAAAGTTCACTCATACCTCATAAAAGTATTATATATCCAAGGAATGAGGACAACCAAGAAATTAATAGCCGCAGATGCTCTCCATTGGTACCTTATTAGGGTAGGATAACTAGATTAAGTGAAGAAGTAACATGATTTTTTTTCTTGAGATTCCTCTAAATTTTTAAAGTTTTTTCTAATACCCAGCTCAACACATAATCCTAATAAATTTCTATGTTTTTAATTCCTTAGGTTTGCCCACGCAGTACTACCACATTCCTATGTTTTTCCCCTATTTATATGTTTTCTCATCCCGGGGTTCTAAAGGGGACCTAGCATACATATTACAAAGGAATGATTGAGTTACAATCTTAGCAATGGTAATCTGTTTAGGGGCACTTCAGCAGCACCCGGGTTTAAGTTTTATTGTGGTGTCATCTAAATCGAAATAATGTAAGGGAGGTAACATTCTCAAGTCTCATAGACAATCTATAAAAACCATGCATCACTCAAGCTATTTAAAGCCATCTAAATGAACATCTGGATACATTCTTTATACAAAACAAGGGCAAAACCACAATTTTGATATAAACCAAGAGTACGAATGCAAGAGGTCCAAACTATTTTGCTTGTACGGCATACTGACATAATCAACACATGCCTCCATGGAACATCGAATATTACCCCTATCACTAAGAAAAAGAAATACCCCTTTCTCTCCATGGACTTATTATCTCCATGTCAAATAATTAAAAATTGTGACTCCCCAAGCTGTTAAATGTTTAAGTAAAGAGATGTTCAAGTGCCTTTTAGATTGAATATCTCAAAAGGCCTCACCTTATATTGGACATGACCAAAATTATGAGTAACAATGGACTTGTCAATCTCCCCAAATAGATAAGATAAAAGAGATGTTATACGGACACATGTGAAGCACTAATAAGTGCTCTCCTTTCGAGCAACAAGCTCTCTGTTTTGCCCAAAGTCCCCTACCACAAGTAGGTCAAGCTTCTGAGCTTAACGTTGCAGAACCTTCTGATGCATGCAACGTTTGTAAAATGTACAGAGGAAACTGAACTCCGTAGTACACACTAGCAAATCACATTATTAGTCTGGAAGCAGAAGCACAAATGATAGGATTTGAAGCTAGCTACAGCTTGATCGAGAAGGCCAAACATCAAATAAAATAAACTGTGCATCAGAACCATCACTCCATCAGAACCAACAGAACCACATGTCCACATACATTAGGTTGCATATGTAAAGTAAAGGCTACTCACATGCAGGCCTCAATTGTCTAGCTGAACAAAACCATCAGAAGGAATATGACAATTTTGATAGATTCACCAAAATTTCTAACGACTCCATAATTAATCCATTAGATAACAAATTCAAGAGGCCTCACACAGGGTTTTATGAAGCCTCGTTTGTCTTGAGTGCTGATGACCTGGAGAAACAGGGGACGTATGGAGTTACAGCTCTATAGTGCAGAGGTGCAAAACCTATTCCTTCAGTTGATATTACCGCCTATGTCATATTTTATGAGTTCCCCTTTCATGTGATCAACAAAGTAGACCAAATCCCCATCTGGATGAAAGGCAACCACTTCAAAGTCTTCTATTCTGCATTCCTTTCCTCCAGACAGGTTCCCGCCCCAAATGCCGTATCTGCATTTCTGCCACTCTTCAACATCATAGTCCTGAAGGACATTAATGAACATTCTTCTTCATGTGTGCCTTTGGTCTTCATCTTGAAATGTCGCACAACACAGGTGCCCTTGGGACTGACCCATGAAAACAGCTTCGGCAAACATGTGCAGTGGCCAGTGCATGATCCTATGCTCCCTTCCCCATCCATAGGGACTATGAGCACATCCTTGTTTTTTTGTGGGCTCGACGAAGAAATGCAGCATGCCATTCACTAAAGAAAGACTCAAGACCTGGAGAACTGAAGACACTGCAGGGCTGTGTCTGTTACTTCGGGACAGATAAAATGTCATATTCAGTAAAAAAAAAAAAGTATCAGCTGTAGATTTGAGCATTGGCCATGTATGTATTGCAGTGCAAATCTTGAAACAGATGATAAACTCACTTTTGATTTTCACAAAAATGGATCCGGGAATTTGTATAATTGCAAAGAACGTATGAAGTACAATCAACTACCTTCACCTGTTACATAGAGCCACTATTCTTCATAAGCATACATGGAACATTTGCTGGAAACTAGATATACCATGTAAACAACTAGGAAGATTTCAAGGATAATGCTTCCAGTTCTTTATGCTTTATAGTTTAAAAAACAAAGGACTCTTGGCATTTGGCAAAATATGGGATATAATTTTTTTATCCGTCTTCAACATAAGAACAAGTAGAGAAATATTATATGAAAAAAAATAGTTCTTCACATGCACAGGACAGTCCACAGTTCAGTTGCAGAATATGTCATGAAAAACACTAGCTCAACTTAGAATGGTTGTAATAAGAAATAATTGACTATAGCTTAATAGAATAATTCATGATCCAGCTTCTTCTCAACAACCAAAACGAATGCAAGTAACCAGCAGTAACAACAAATCACATTTGAACTTAACATGACAAAACTCTCAGTTCAAACGTTTCGAGACATGACCTCCGTGTCATATGCAAGATAGATGCAATTTCCAGCATATATATCACCAAGGAAAACACAAATTCAGTCAGTAATTGCTCACTAGTAAGGCCGAGAAAAAAAAAACGCTTATATAATATAGAGACATCATTCTGAAAACACAAAGTGTATCATTTCAAATTCATAACTTGGATGTGTTGGAAGCTTTCTGCATTGACTAAATAACTAGCATATGCGATGCTAACCTGCATGTTGTCTTGTAAACAACTTTCTGAAAAATCTACAATTCACTTACAGTTGCAGAATATGTTATGAAAAACACTAGCTCAACTTAGACTGGTTGTAATAAGCAATAATTGACTATAGCTGAATAGAACAATTCATTATCCAGCTTATGCTTGACAGCCAAAACGAGTGCAAGTAACCAACAGCAACAACCAATCACATTTTAGCTTATTCATCAGGGAACACAACACGTCTATTCAAAATACCATACCACGGCATCCCAGACTGCATCTGCCACTTGCAGTATTGCCATTCTTAGAACAGCAGCTTGTTACCGAGACACACCACAGAAAAAAAAAAATACTACATTAGCTGATACCCAGCAAGGTATTCTCACAAGCATATGTCGAAACTTTTGCTAGAAACTAGCTATACCATGTAAACAACTAGGAAGATTTTAAGGATAATGTTTCAAATTTTTTAAGCTTTAAAGTTTACTAACAAAGGGGCGTTGACATTTGGCAAAATACGGGATAATTTTTGTTCCTTTTTCAGCATAAAACAAGTAGAGAAATATTATATGGGAAAAATCAGTTCTTCACATGGACAGGATAGAAGAAAGAAAAATCTATAGTTCACTTACAGTTGCTGAATATGTTATGAAAAACACTAGCTCAACTTAGGCTGGTTGTAATAAGCAATAATTGACTATAGCTGAGTAGAACAATTCATGATCCAGCTTATGCTTGACAGCCGAAACAAATGCAAGCTGGTAGAAGCAACAACCAATCACATTTAAGCTTAATGTGATAGAGCTCTCAGTTCAAACATTTCTGAGACATGACCTCCGTGTCATATGCAAGATAAATGCATCTTCTAGCATAAATAAACATATACATCACCATGGAAAACACTAATTCAGTCAGTAATTACTCGCTAGTAAGGCCAAGAAAAAAGTGCATATATGATATGAGAGACATCATTCTGGAAACACAAAGGGTAGCATTTCAAACTCATAACATGGATGTTCATGGATTAATTCATTAACTAAATAACTAGCATACATAATGCTAACCTGCATGCTGTTTTGTAAACAGCTTTCTCACAACATTACAAAAGGGTTACATTAAAGCACCAGCAGAATAGATCACCTAATGATAATAGATTTATCCAGCTTCCACCACCTAATTCGAGTAGATTTACCCATACTGCTAGTTGTCCCCTACTTAGAAGATCAAGCTCTTGCTGAACAATCAGAGAAGTATCCCACAAGCAACAACCTCAGTTCTTGATGGCAAGAACCGGTGACTCAATGAAACGGGGAACATATGGGATAATAAACTGATAGCCCTCTCCTAGAGTACAGACAACACGCAGCTCCTTACTATCCAGGTCATATGCTAACAGTTTCTGGCTCCCATGCTGAACAAGGATTATCAAATTGTTGTCCGGATGAATGGCCACAATACTGTACTTCCTGATTGGGAAACTCAGTGATCCAAAGAGCTGTGAACAGCTCACATTGTGCTTCAGAGTCCATTCTTGTGTATCATAGTCCTCAAGAACCCAAACTGACAGCTGCGTGAAATGTTTAATGGAGCCGGCTTGGAAGTGCCAATCCGTACCGATGCAGTGCAGATGGCCTTGGGATTGACCAATAAAAGCAGCTTCTGCAAAGAAATTCTTAACAGGCCAGCACATAATTGTACAAATTTTCCCTTCCCCATCCACTGCAAATATCAGATTATCTTTCAGAACATGGTAGACAATAAAATGCAACAGACCATTGACTAAAACCCTGCCGTACGTGAATCTGATTAAGGCCTTTTGACCCCCCAGTCCCCATTTGTCGCCCTTTTCATCTCGCTTCCACTTGCTTGACCTGTCACTCCACGCCCTTGTTTCAGATGAGTATGAGTACACAGCTTCCACCTTCATCTCCGACTGATCCTCCCAGAACTGGACCAAATGGAAGCGCGAGGAGACAACCGGGTCAAACATCAGATAGGTATGTGCACATCTTTCCCTATCGTAGTCATTGTCGTCCTCTTCCACTAGGTGATACTCAGGAGGCGGCGGACAAGAGTCGGAGCTGGCGGGCACAGTCACCACTTCCTCGGTTGCAGGGTTGCACACGATGAACCCGAACTTGTCCTCCCAGAAGCACTCAAAGAGCAGGAGCCCGTTGCAGGAATCCAAGAGGTCAATGCCCTGGACCCAAGGCAGCTTCGCCGTGATGAAGGAGAAGGAAGGATCGACTGGAGGAGCAGATTCTCCGCTCCCCGACAGGCTGGTGAAATGTCCGAAGCTATCATGCCCGTCGGCGCCGCCGTGGAAGAAGCCTTCCAGGGTCTGGGGCAGCTTCTTGCGGTGGAGGGGGTCGGCGATGAGGTCGCGCCAGGGCTTGGACACGCACTTGGACCGGCGGACGTCCTTGACGGGGAGACGCGAGAGGATGTCCACCGTCAGGTCGTCGTAGAGGCCCGCCACCGCCGTCCCCTTTGCGCAGTCCATGCCGCCGGGAGCGGGGAACGCACGCGGCGCCGCAAGCTGCGAGTTTTGGGGAGAATCGGGTGAGGTTAGGGGACGAAAGCGCGCGAGAGAGAGACAGGGACTGAGAAATGCGGCGGAATGGGGAACGTACCGGCTGCCGGAGAGGGTCCGCGGCGACGGCGGCGGTGCTAGCCGGCGGGGGATTTGGCCCAGATGGAGAAATCTCTGAACCCTTGCGGCTCCGCCCCTCTTGCATGTCGCCTCAGGACAGCAGGAGTCGCAGAAGTGGGAGGCGCTGCAGTGGCGGCGCTCGGGGTCCGCCGGCGTGGAGAGACGGAGACGGAGCGGAGGAGGAGCGCCCGCTCGGAGTCAGTCGGAGGAGAAGCGGCGCTCGCTCGATCCGTTTCACCTCACTCCTCCGTTCCGTTCGTCCGTGTGCTTTTCACACGTGAAAACGAGGAGTAAAGGGCAGGGGCAGAAGTGGAAGAGAAAACCGTTTTTGGCATTTTCTGAGTCCAAAACTCTCTCTTTTTTTTTTTTTTTGTTTTTAGGATCTGAGTCCAAAACTTATGGAATGACATTCGCGCAAGTTTGAAGCTCCGTTGCAGGCATGGAAATCTAGCGAAACTCGCTTCTCGTAATGGCAGAATTCCAATTTTCGAGGGACTTGGGAGGAAGAAGAACACGTATTTTCTAATAGGCCAAGGAGGTGTGTTTTGTAAATGCGCTAGCATCACAAATTTATCAAATTGAAATCATGCAATTTTGCCTGAGTCTGTTACAAAAATAGAAGATGTGGGCATGAGTGCATTCTAGACTTCAATCACAAAAAAGTCAAAACGTATGAACAGTCACGCCTCCTCTTTTGTTCTTCAGCTTGAACATTCAACATGAGGCCCTTTTGTGTACTCTAGTGTACTCTGTACAAGAACAAAAAGGCAAAACCCCATTTTAAATCGGAGCAAAAATATTGGGAAAATATAGGATTTCAGTCGTTCTTTGAAACACAAGAATTTTATATAAGAACTTCACATAAATTCATTCATTTTCCACAAGAAAATGTAGAAACACGGAAAACACCACATGCTCCAAAGGGGCTCTCAATTCCTAAGAATTAAGTTTTTATAGAAGTCTTTGGTTCGTAGAAATAGGTCACAAGAAAATTGAAGGAAACTTCATTTCCCTCTATGTCCATTGGAAAATCATTGGAAAAAAAATTCACTCATACCTCATAAAACATATTCTATGCCCAAAATTGAAGCTGCAGTGGGTGTCTAATTAAGCACGTGCTCTTCATTGGTACCTTATTAGGACATGATACTTAGGATGAATAAAGAAGTAACATGAATTTGTTCTTAAGATCCATATATAGAATTCTTTAGTTTGTCCCTTGTACCCAGCCAAATGCACAATGCTACATAATTCATATATTTGCACATGTATTATACTATCACATTTCAATGTTTTTCTATTCTTATATTTTTCTCATTACTGCGTTTCAAAGGAAGCCTAACCAATTGAAGAATGCATGAGTTCCGATCTTACCAATGATATAATCGGTTTAGGGGCACTTTAATAGAGATGGCAACCGGGTCAAAGTTTTCTTGTGATGTCATCTAATTAAATCCAAATAATGTAAGGGGCAATTTCATGTAACCTTCTTAAGTGTCCACCAATGAAAGTACTCATTGGGTGAGCCCACATAATTGTCCATATGTAACCATGTAATGTGCCGCGATATAGCAAAACATTCCTCCAAGGCCATCTAAGTTATTTGCATGGTTTTAAATAGTTTGGGATGTCTAGTTGGTTGGTGTCATGGTTCTTAGGTATAAGGGTATATTTTAATGTATGTATAGGTCTAACTTTTAGTTCTATCTCATCTAAACAATGAGATAATAGTTGGTTTATTTTTTTAGTCGAGCCTCCAACTAATTTGAGCTAGTTTTTAGCCGCAACAAGTAACTAGCCCTAACTGATCTAAATAGGCCCTATGTAAACGAATCTCGGTATTTGGTGTCATATAGACTTATCTCAATATCGAATAAAAATACGACTCTCCAAACTATAGGGTGAGGTTCAAATGTCTCACTAGATTGGATACAAAAGGCTTCCCCATATATTGGACATGACCAGAGAGTACTAATGGACAAATCAATCTCTCCGAATAGGCAAGATAAAAAATGTTATATGGACACATGTGAACCACTAATAAGTGCTCTGCTTTTGAGCAACAAGCTTTCCGTTTCTTTCCTAAAATCTTGCCGTGTGTTTGGTTGGAGGGACGGGTTCAACCCGTCCGGGTTCGTCCTCCTTTTTAATTTGTTTGGATGGGAGTTCGATTTGGAATGGGTTGGACCCCGGAAGAATATTCCGGTTATGCGGGTTCGCTCCTTCCTCGTCGACGGACGGAGCGGTTCCAACCGGGTTCGCGTCGTTCACGTGCCTTCACTGTCACCACCTCATCCCTTCACCCCCACGACACAACAACCTTATCCCTTCCCGGCCCGAAGTCGAGCCCTCCGCATCGCCACCGCCCGCTCCGCCACTCGGCCCGCCACAGATTCGCCCGACCCCGAGAAGCGCCGGCGCCGCCCCAGGCCGCCGGAGGTCTCCGTGTCGCCACCCCTCCGCCCCCCTGCGACGAGTCTCCTCTCCTGCCGCTTCCCGCCGGTACGTGCGTGCGTGCGTGTGCGTCCGTGCTCTGCTTTCGTCGCTCCTCTGAGGTCTGCGTGCGAGCGTGCGTGCGTGATTCCGCTGTCTGCCTGCTTCGCGCGCGGTGGCCGTCAGGCCGTGCCGTCATCGCCTCCTGCGGCTTGCGAGCGCGGGAATCCGTTGCCCTCTCGCTCGGCACGGCCCGCGCCGCCTTGGGGCCGCCGTGTTGGATCGCGGCGTGGGAGTCCGCTCGCTCGCCCGCAGCGCCGCTTCCATTCCGGTAGCTTACCGTAGCTTTTTTTCCCCTTCCATTCCACGCAACTTGCTGCGTGTGCCGTTCTGGATGGAACCTCTGCCTTCCTTCTACCTTCTACCTTCCTTGAGGACGTGGCGGGCAGGCAGGGCAATCTTGCTGCCGCTATCGCTCGTGTTATAGCGAGTGGATTATACTATCTCGCGGTAGCTTCAGTGGGATTCACAATTGGTTCTTTCATCAGCATAATATAATTCCCTTCTCCATTGACGCAATTTTGTCCCCATAGCTGTGGCACGGTAGATGTTTTAGGAATTGGCCTCTACATTTTGTTTGATACGGTTCTTCTTGATTGTGCTGCTGTATGTAGAGATGAATAACAGGCTCAAGGCATTTGTTTTTGCGGCTGCTGCACATTGGTTGTTGTGTGCCATGGCAATTCCTATTTGGTCGCACATCCTCACATAGCAAGAGCTTTCAACTCCTTGCCTTTTGAACACAAACTCAATTGGGTTGCAAAGCACATTGCAGACAACTATCCTGCTGCTCCTCCTGCTCCTAACAACTATCCTGCTGCTCCTCCTGCTCCTAACAACTTTCCTGGTCCTCATGAGTAAGGGTAAGTTGTAATCATGGGATGGTTCTTTTATTAGTACCACATAGAACTTTATATTTGTGGTTTAAGTAAGCTTGTACCTTGCTATGTGGAAGCCTTGAACTTGCTATATATTGTGTAAGGCTTGAATTTTGATGCATTGTGCAAGCATCAGACTTGATATTGGTGTGTAATGTGCCTATGGATATGGCCTAAGACTTCTATTTCTAATATGGCATAAACTTTTATATGTGCCTATTATATTATTTTGTGTGTTTTTCCTTGATGATGGTGCAAGTATATGAAATATTGATATGTAAGAATTACCATGTGTGAGAATTATATGAATTATTGCTTATGAAACAATGAGTGTGCAGAAACTTATATGTTTAGAGGGTAACCTCACCAATTCAATTGAGAGGTGACTACATCCTAGTTCTGACTCAATCCATCATCCAAACAGAAAATGGGATGGATCGAACCCCAACTCATTCCTTCAACCAAACAGAAAACGGAGCGATCCCATTCTCGCAACCAAACAAGTTACTGGGTTGGATCCGTCCCCAAAACGTGGGTTGGAACCATTCCATCCCACTGATCCCGCAACCAAACACACCGTTGTACAACAAGTAGGTCAAGCTTCTGAGTAGTAGAACATTTTGATGCATGCAACGCTTGTAATTGTAACATGTATTCAGATATCATAATTCATAAATAAAGATATACGGTATAGAGGAACTGTACCCATAGTTAGTAACACCCCCTAGTGCAAATTGCATTATTATTCTGGAAGCAGAAGCACGAATGATAGGATTTGAAGCTAGCTACAACTTGAGAATGGCAAATATTTTTTTTTCTTCGCGACCGTGGAATATAGCCCTTTTTTCATTAAGATGAGTGAATTATAAGTCAGCTATGAGAGAATCCTCATAGCACAAATTACCCACCACTAAGATAGTAGTGAGCAACCTGGAATACACATAGAAAGAAAGAAACAAAGAAAGATACAATAGAGGAGTGACTGCCCTCAACACCAAGACCTACAGCTACAACGACGACTATGCCATGAAGAAATACAAAGGTTTTTCTACGCCCAAGACCGAGCCGCGGTGGCAAAGCATCCACCGTGTGACAACAAACATCCAGCAGTAGGGGCGGCAAAGCATCCGCCAACGAACCAGGACGGCAAAGCATCCGCCAACGAAACCACGGCGGCAAAGCATCCGCCGAAGAGCCGAACGACAACGGCGGCGAAGCATCCGCCAAGAATCCATAGATGGCCAAGCATCCGTCGGGTTAGAAGAGTAGCGGCAAAGCATCCGCTAGCAACGACGTTGGCAAGGTCATGGGCAGCAGTATAAACCATTGCAATGGGACACATGAGGCACAACAGGCACAGTTAGGGACTTTCTGAAACATCCTCAATTTTCCGCGAAGGGAAAATCCACAGAATGATATACAACAGTTGATAATCATTTCCATACATCGAATTCTGAGATTACAAAGTATAAATAGAAGGGTTTATAATAATATTTACAACGCCACAAGGTGCAATCAAAGTATTTCTAACATCCAGAACAGCTGGTGAAGGCGGAAGTATAATGCGGAAGCAGCTTCAAACTCCAACTTGAGCGTAGGCACGAGACCGTCTAGTCCTTTCAATCCTAACATCACAGGAAATCTGCACACCGCCAGATGTGTGCAAGCCATGGTTAGCACCGATGAGCTTTAGTGGAAAATAGAAATAAAGGGATCTGGCGATCCTATATTTGGCTGTGGTTTGCATCCTAGCGCATGCGGCGTAGCAACAAGTATTATAATAATAAAAATAATAATAATCAAGTTTAACACATTCCCAAATCCCACACACACATCCATCCACCATCCCATCCATCCCATCCACACATCACCACACCCCACACCCCACACCCCACCACGCTTTACGTGGCCGGCAAGACGACTCCCTCTCGTCTGGCCTTAACGACCCGCAGCCTTCCAGGCTCACGGCCGGATGTATCCTACACATGTCTCAAGGAAGGCAGAAGACTCCTCTCCTAGACAAGCAAGCATCACACAGGACTGGTCCATAGTCGACGAGTCAGTATATGTATCGATCGATCAACCATACACTCTGCAGAGGTTTCACTATTCTACAAGATAGCCATCATAGGTGTGCCCACCTAGGCAGATATCGATTGCCATAAGCCTAGAGCGAATACCATCCTGCCACTCGACCCTGGCCGCCGAGACTGTGAGACATAGTACCAGGCCAAGGGGGTCACTATCTTGGTTAAGGAGGGTGTGAGCACTCTCGACCCGTACCTCCCGACACATCCGCTTACACCCGGCAGTAATGGCATTCGTTCTACTAGATGGTTAGACCGTCTTCCCCCATTAGAGAGTGAGTGGATAGCAAGCGTCCAATGATCCGGTCACTAGCCCATAAGTCCTTAGGTATTGGCCAGACAGCGATGTCTCCTCCGTATGGGCTAATCTTTAACGTGCTACCACGACACCCCATTCCCACGACTCCACCTCCCAGAGGTTCGCACAATGGGACTCCTCAGTCCTCACATGTACCCGCCACAGGTACTCTCATTAAGCGGGGCACCCAAGCCGTGTCTCCTCGGCAAGACTCGCTCGAAGCTCGTCGTAATTCCTGTCCGACCGACTCAACCCTCACCACACACCCAAGACTCACGCAGCACACCGCTCATCACCATAACCACAAGTCCGGCATCCTAAGCCAAACCATTCCCAAGGGTTCACCACCCGCACCTCATATACAATGCGAAGTGGAGTTATAATAAGTATGGTGATGATATATGCAAGCACACAGAAGGGCGGTAATATATAAGTGCGAGCGCAAGGCTGGGTAACATGGTAAAAGGGTTTCGAACAAGGTAAATATAGCACAGGCAATAGCATGCATCATATACTAGCAAAGGAATAAATATAAAGCGCTAGCAATTCTAATCATGCAATGTCTAATAGGATTCTCTAAAATAAAGGTGCTGCCATGACACCTGCGATGTAGAGGAAGTAGTGGTACGAATCCGACAATAGTGGTACAAGTCCGGCAGTAGTGGTAAAGTCCTCCGTAGTTGTTCAGCAGGTTCTCTCCCTCGAGTTCATAGTCTCCTTCCTCAGATCGTTCCTTTCCCGAATCGACTCTGAAACCGGGACATAATAGTCGCGTTAGCGACTCCTATAGAATCCACAAAGAAGCAAATAAAATATAGAAGAACCAAATGCACTCAAACATAATCTTAAACTGTAGAGCTCGATTTTTGATGAATTTACATATAAAGATCATAATTTTCGGAGCTCGTATGAATAAGTTATGAATTTTTGAAGTTTATACCATTTTCAAAAAATAATAAATAGCTGAAAAAAATATCAGGCCGACACGTGTCAGCCATCGGGCTATGCCACGTGGCGCGCCGACAGGGCTGATGACAGTGGGGCCACGGTGACGTCAGCATGACGTCACCAGTTGACCAGGTCAACCCTAACTGGGCCCATAATGGGCCGAAAATGGGCCGACTGGGCTAGACATGGGCCGAGTTGGGCCGGGCCGGGCCCAACACGTGGCATCGTCTGGTTGCGCCACGTGACGCGTATGCATCTAGGACTGGGCTCTGTCCACGGCTGCTGGTTCACGGTGGGGGCAGTGCGGTTGGTCCATAGACCACAGGCACGGTCCATTTTGCACCGGGTCCATCCATCTTCTCCTTCTCACGGTTCACGTAGGTTGGGTCTACGGAGTTGGCTTCAACAGGGTATCTGGTCCACGCCCGGGTCCATCCATCTTCTCCTTCTCACGGTTCACGTAGGTTGGGTCTACGGAGTTGGCTTCAACAGGGTATCTGGTCCACGCCCGCGGGTGCACGGTGGTGAAAGGTCACAATGGCTAGAGGGGGGGGTGAATAGCCTAATAAAATTTCTAGCAAGAATACTAGACAACCCAATTAGATAGCAAGGCGGCAAATGAGCAAAGCAAATGCTTCGACTATTCTATGCAAGCCGTCCTACCAAGCAAGGCTACTCAATTCGATTGCACACACAACAACGGTGATCAAACTACACAATGTCGGTTCACCGAAACCAACCAAGCAATTCTACCCACGGGATTTAAGCTACACAATGAGTGGTTCCCGACCGACCACAACAAGCAATTCTACTAAGCGGTAAGTAAAGAGGGAATGAAAGGTTATACCGCCGCGAAGAGTAGAAGATGGCCAATCACCTAGAGATGCTCAAGCACAATCACAATGGAGGTCGAAGCCTCGGCAATCACAAATCAACACAATGATTTTTTACCGAGGTTCACTTGCTTCCCGGCAAGCTAGTCCTCGTTGTGGCGATGCACTTGCTTGGTGAGTTGCCCGCTCAATTGGCTCGGTGCCAAAGACCCCAATGGGGAGCCGCAATCTCCACACAAGACAAGGATCCACAAGCCACGAGCAATCCACTAGAGTATCCTTTCGCGAACTCCCGGGGAAGGATCAAGAACCCTCACAAGAACCCGGTGTGGCCTCGAACAATCACCAAGTCGAGCTCAACCACCACCCGCCTGCTCCAAACCGTCTACGGTGACGGGAATCACCGAAGAGTAACAAGAATCCGCAGCTCACTCGATGAACAAGTGCCTCTAGATGCAACTCTCAATGCAAATCACTTGTTCTCACTCAAATCTCTCTCAAGATTAGCAAAGGAATCAAAGAGATGAGTGGGGGAGTGTCTCTCCTGCTCAAAGTATGCTCAAGTGAGTAGAAATGGCGAAGAGAGCCTCCCCAAGCCGGCCAATGGTCTATTTATAGACCCCTCCACGAAATAGAGCCGTTGCCCTTGGGCTGGCGTCTTCAAAAGGCGCCGGACGCGTCTGGCGCTCGGCCGGCGGACGCGTCCGCCGCTCTCTGCCGCGCTGTGCCACCCGACCGTTGGAATTTGAAGTGGCCACGTCATCACGGGTCGGACGCTCAACAGTGTTCTGACGGCGTCCGGCGCCCGCGTCCGAGGGCCGCGTCCGCCCGAGACACCGCCAGCGCGCCCGAGCCAGAAACTTTCTGGTCGGCGTCCGGCCACCGCCGGACACGTCCCGCCGCCAGCGTCGCGCGCCGCGCCGCCGCCACCACCGTGCACCGACTTTCACAACGGACGCCGGACGCGTCCGGCCCTCCGCCCCGCGTCCGGCCGCCGCGTCGCGCCCGGGAAAAAACAACGTTTTCCCGCCCGCCGCGAACGCCAACTTCTCCAATAGTTTGCATCCGGCGCAATAGAAAATAGGCCTCCAATTTTCCAGAAAACGCCGAATCCCGCCTCGCAAGCTCGGCGGGAGGGAGAGATGGACCCAAACCCAACTCAACCCTACAAACCAACGCGCGATCAACGCCACCTCTTTGTTTGATCTTCGATGTCGCACCGTCGTCGATCCAATCTCCAAACCACTTGTCCAAGGTGCTAACTCCACAGAGTAGATCACTTCTCAAGCACCGGAGTTAGCGTATCTTCTTAAGATCACGTCGACAAGTGTTAGCTCTCTAGTTAGCCTCTCATGCATCATGCAAAGTCACAACTAGAGGCACTTAGGACCGCGAATGAACCGAGGAAACCCCTCTTGATAGTCGGTTATCGATCCTAAATGTGGTCACACTCGCTAAGTGTCTCGACCACTAAACCGGAAAGCCCTATCAAGTATACCTTCACCTTGATCTCCATGGGCCTACGTCGGAGCTTGATCACTTTACATCCTTCATGTTCATCACCGTGATCACCATGCTTCATCATCCACCGTTACGTTGCTATGTGTCTAACCACACTTAGAGCAAAGCATTAGCAACGTTGAGTGTCATTAATTACCAAAACCAAACCGGAGCTTTCAATCTCCCCCTTTTTGGTAATTGATGACAACCCTTCGACAAACTCACAAAGATATGGAAATTGAATTCAATATGAAATTGAATTGCTTGCCCAAGACATTTTGATCATGAATCTTGGATTGGACAAGCATTTCAATTCCAGTTTTGATAGTGGTAGCTCCCCCTACATGTGTGCATCAAATGTTTGGTCGATTTTCAAGCACACATGCATAGATGAAACTTTTGTGAGAGTTACCACAACCAAAATGGTACTAAGGTTTATAGAATTGACCTTTGAAGCGTGATACCAATCGGAGTGCGATAATAAACCTTCCTTAGCACCATGAGAATCTAGACATCATCAAAACTCAAGATACCTCATGAGATCACATTATAAGCAAGGTACTTGAACAAGAGAAACTCTATGTCTAGAGACCACCTATGCAAGCTAGTACTTCATTTCATCAATCAAGTCTTATACTAGCAATACACCAAACAAGCATGAATATTGAATTTAGCTTGCAATGCTCCATATCACCATGTATGCACACACAATATGCAACAAATAGTCTATGAGCTTGCTCCCCTATTTGTGTGCTCATGGTTGGGTCATATCATAAAAATTGATCCCCTTCCATTGCTCTTTGTGACTTATTTCTCCCCCTAGGTGTAAACTTCTCCCCTAGGTGTATACTTACTTCTCCCCTTTGTCATCAATGACCAAGAAGGGTGCATAAGATGAGAGAAACAAGTCAATCAACTATGGCCAAATCTAAACCACATGCCTAGAAAATGTATCTCGGTTTGAACCAAGGGCAAGCTTCTTCACACCTCATAAGAATAAGGGTTATCTTGACCATGTTGAAATACATATCATGAGCAAGTGCTAAAGATTCAACACTAGGTTTACAAGCTCACAAACAAGTCATATGCCATCACTAGATCAAATCAAGCATAGAAACAATAGTGATGCCATATATCCTTCAAATTCATTTGATTTGCAATGAATGAGCCTAGCAAGATGCACATGTATACATGTCTACACAACTAGCAAAGGATGCATGAAATGCAACAACCAACTTTACCTTGCTATGTTGAAGGAGAGGCATGTCATATATGGGGTGCATCAATCCATGTTGGAGAAGCTAAGTATGTTCAACTCATTCCTCAACTTGCAATATCTTTTCTCATCAAGAGGCTTGGTGAATATGTCGGCTAGTTGAGCTTCGGTGCCAATGCTTTCAATGCTAATATCACCCTTTTGTTGATGATCTCTAATGAAGTGGTGCCTCACATCAATGTGCTTGGTTCTTGAATGTTGAACCGGATTGTTCGTCATCTTGATTGCACTTTCATTGTCACAAAACAAAGGCACATGCTTGAACGTGATCCCATAGTCCTTCAAGGTGGCTTTCATCCATAGCAATTGTGCACAACAATTCCCCGCACTAATGTACTCGGCTTCGGCGGTGGAGAGTGCCACACTATTTTGCTTCTTTGAAGACCATGATACAAGAGATCTTCCTAGCACTTGGCATGTTCCACTTGTGCTCTTCCTATCAATCTTGCAACCGGCATAGTCGGAGTCGGAGTATCCAATCAACTCAAAGCTTGACCCCTTGGGATACCATAGACCAATATCTTGAGTACCCTTCAAGTATCTCAACACCCTCTTGGTTGCCGTCAAGTGACTCTCTCTTGGAGAAGCTTGAAATCTTGCACACATGCACACACTAAACATGACATCCGGCCTTGAAGCGGTCACATATAGCAAGCTTCCAATCATTGATCTATATAGCTTTTGCTCAATCATCTTGCCACTATCATCAATGTCCAAGCCACCATTGGTTCCCATAGGTGTGCTAATGGCCTTAGCATCTTGCAACCCAAACTTCTTGATCATGTCCTTGATATACTTGCCTTGACTCACAAAGGTGCCATTCTTCATTTGCTTGATTTGAAGACCAAGGAAGTAGCTTAGCTCTCCAAGCATAGACATTTCAAACTCACTAGCCATCATCTTAGCAAACTCTTCACAAAAGAATTGATTTGTTGATCCAAAGATGATATCATCCACATAGATTTGCAACACAAACAAATCATCTTCTATCTTCTTGGTGAAGAGAGTAGTGTCAACTTTTCCCATCTTGAAGCCTTTGGATATGAGAAAGTCCCTCAATCTTTCATACCATGCCCTTGGAGCTTGCTTCAATCCATACAAAGCCTTCTTGAGCTTGTAGACATGATTGGGCTTCTTGTCATCTTCAAAACCGGGAGGTTGTGCAACATACACTTCCTCATTGATGAACCCGTTGAGAAATGCACTCTTCACATCCATTTGATAGAGCTTGATGTTGTGAGCACAAGCATAGGCTAATAAGATTCTAATTGCCTCCAATCTTGCCACCGGTGCATATGTTTCTCCAAAGTCAAGACCCTCAACTTGTGTGTAACCTTGAGCCACTAGTCTTGCTTTGTTCCTTACCACTAAGCCATCTTGATCTTGCTTGTTCTTGAAGACCCACTTGGTGCCAATCACATTGTGTTTCTTTGGCCTCTCAACAAGCTCCCAAACTTCATTCCTAGTGAAGTTGTTCAATTCCTCATGCATGGCATTTATCCAATCCGGATCCTTCAATGCCTCATCAATCTTGGTTGGCTCAATGAACGATACAAAGGAGTAGTGCTCACATATGCTAGCCAATCTTGATCTTGTTTGCACACCTCTTTGATATCACCAATGATATGATCTAGAGGATGATCTCTTGCAATGTTGGAAGGTTGAAGAACTAGCTCATTTGCATTGCTTGCTTGACCTTGATCTTCATGTTGAGTACCACTTGTGCTTGCCTCATTGGAGTCATCAATCACAACTTGGGTTGGGACTTGCACCTCATCACCATCATCCACTTGCCTCGGCCTAATTTCACCAATGTCCATGTGTCTCATTGCATTGTTCAATTGATCTCCACCCACATCTTCTTGATTTTGATTTCCAACTTGAGAGCCTTGGGTTTCATCAAATTCAACATCATGAACCTCTTCAACTAGCCCACTAGCCAAGTTCCACACTCTATAAGCCTTGCTAGAAGTAGAGTAGCCAAGAAGAAATCCCTCATCACATCTCTTGTCAAACTTGCCAAGTCTTTGCCCCTTCTTGAGTATGTAGCACTTGCAACCAAAGACCCGGAAGTAAGCAATGTTGGGCTTCCTTCCATTCAAGATTTCATATGGAGTCTTCTCTAACTTCCCATGGCAATAGAGGCGGTTACTATAATAGCAAGCCGTGTTGATAGCATCACTCCAAAACTTCTCACTCATATTGTACTCAATTAGCATAGTTCTTGCCATCTCAATCAAGGTCCTATTCTTTCTCTCAACTACACCATTGGATTGGGGAGTGTAGGTTGGTGAGAATTGATGTACAATTCCAAGCTCATCACATAACTCTTCAACTCTTGTGTTCTTGAATTCACTCCCATTGTCACTTCTTATCTTCTTGATGGTAGTGTCAAACTCATTTTGCACCCTCTTGACAAATGACTTGAATAGATCATAGACTTCACTCTTGTCATAGAGAAAGAACACCCAAGTGTATCTTGTGTAGTCATCCACAATCACAAAACCATACTTGTTGCCCCCAATTGATGTATAGTGAGTTGGGCCAAACAAGTCCATATGCAACAACTCAAATGCTCTTGATGTTGACATCTCATTCTTCTTGGGATGTGAGTTCCCATGTTGCTTGCCGGCTTGACATGCACTACAAGGTCTATCCTTCTCAAATGTGACATCATTCAAGCCTCTCACTAGATCATGCTTCACTAACTTGTTCAATTGCTTCATGCCAACATGTCCAAGGCGCCTATGCCATAGCCATCCCTTGCTTGACTTGCCAATCAAACATGATGAAAGTTGAGCTTCATTAGCATTGAAATCAACCAAGTACAAGCTTCCATGCCTAAACCCCTTGAAGATGATATTTGCTTGATCCTTGCTCACTACCTCAACATGCTTGTCATCAAATATGCATTTGTAGCCAAGATCACACAATTGTGCCACCGACAAAAGATTGAAGTTCAAAGTATCAACTAGCAACACATTGGAGAGATCCTTCTCATTGGAAATTGCAACCTTTCCAAGCCCCATGACATCACCCTTGCTATTGTCACCAAATGTGATGGAGTCGAATCCACCATTGTCATTCTTGTCAAGTGATTTGAACATACTATCTTCACCGGTCATATGATTTGATGCACCACTATCAAGCACCCAATGCCTCCCTCCGGCTTTGTAATTGACCTACAATAAGATATCAAGCTTTAGGTACCCATTTTTGCTTGGGTCCTTGAAGGTTAGTCACTAGAGTCTTTGGCACCCAAATAGCTTTCTTCTTTGAGCTCATCCATGGTGTACCAATGAATCTAGCACTCACACCACACTCACTCTTAACAAGCATGTAAGAAGCATTCAACTTGTAAGAGGAAGCACTAGTGTTCTTGTTCTTGCATGCATGCTCTAAATGGCCAACTTGCTTGCAACTCTTGCAATAGCTACCATTGTTCTTCACAAAACTAGTCTTGTGAGGAGCAAAAGCGGCCTTGCCTTTCTTGGGGGTATAGCCCAATCCCTCTTTGTAGAGAGAAGCTCTTTGGCTACCCAAGCACATAAGCAAGCGGTCCTCACCACCAAAAGCCTTAGCCAAGGTGTGGTTGAGCTCCTTGACTTCCTTCTTAAGAGACTCATTCTCAACTACTAGTGTAGAGTCACATGCATGACCAACACTACTAGATGAAGTAGAGGCATAAGAGCATGAAGGGCCAAGTGATGCAATAACAATTGAATCATCAAGTGAATCACATGATGTAGACACATCTTTCTTCTCTATGATCACCACTTGTGATTGCACTTTCTCTTGCTTCTCAACTAAAGAAGAATGAGCTTTTTCAAGCTTGGAGTGAGCAATCTCTAGCTTCTTATGGTCTACCTTTAGACTCTCATAAGATGCCCTCAACTCCATAAGTTCTTGCTCAAGGTTTTGTTTATCCTTGCGCAAGCCCCTACATTCTTTCCTAGAGTCATTGAAAGCACCTTTGCAATCCTCAAGCATGACCCATAGTTCTTCTTTTGTGGTGTCATCATCATCATCACTCTCATCATCACTATCGGGTGGAGGTTTTACCTTAGTGGCCTTGGCCATGAAGCAAGACGATGGAGCACCAAATAGAGAAAGCTTCTCTTGAATGGCAATGCTTGCGTGCCCCTTCTTCTTCTTCTTCTTGGAATCATCATCATCATCATCGCTTGAGGAGGATGAATCACTCTCCCAAGTTGCCACATGAGATTCACCCTTCTTCTTGTGATGGGAGGAGTCTTTCTCCTCCTTCTTCTTCTCTTGCTTCTTCCTCTCCTTCCTCATGGCATCTTCATCATCACTTGCATAAGGACACTTGGCAATGAGATGATCCTTGCTATTGCACTAGGAAGCACTTCATGGGACGGTCACTTGACTTGGATGAGCTTCTCTTGCTCTTGGACCGGTACCCCTTCTTCATGAGCTTCCCCATTCTCTTCACAAGGAGTGCCATTTGTTCACTCACTTCTTCTTCTTGCCCACTTGAGCTAGAGCATGGTTCATCTTCACTTGATGACTCTTCTTTCTTCTTCTTGCCCTTGCTCTTGGATGATGTGGCCTTGAATGCCACGCTCTTCTTGTCATCATCCTTTTTCTCATTCTCCTTCTTCTTCTTCTTCACCAACTCTTCCTTCTCATGATCTTCTCTAAACTCATCATCGGCCATTATCTCTTGAAGGACTTGGTTGGGAGTTGGCTTCTCCTTCATTGTTGTCTTCACCATGACGGTCTTCAACATATCAAATCTCTTGGGAAGACACCTCATGAACTTGGTGGAGAATTGAGAGTCCTTGATCTCTTCCCAAGTCCCTTGAGCTCATTAACAATGACTTGGAGCCTATGAAACATCTCCGGCACACTCTCATCCTCCTTCATTGAGAAGCTTGCAAACTTCTCTTGCAACATGTAGGCTCTTGCGGTCTTGACACTTTCGGTGCCCTCATAAGCTTCTTCTAGCTTCTTCCAAATGTCATGAGCCACCTCAAGGTTCTTGATGAGCTCAAAAGCTTTATCATCAAGTGCCTCATGGAAAGCACTTACGGCAATGTCATTTGCTTGTTGCTTCTTCTCTTCGGCCGGTGTTGGCACCGCACCCTCAACAAGCTCAAACTTTGTCTCCACCACTTTCCACACCTCAAGGTTGATTGACTTGAGATGACTCCTCATCTTGAGCTTCCATTTTGCATAGTCATCACCTCGAAATGATGGTGCCTTCTTGGTGTTGTTGATATGCATAACCAATGCCATTGCTTCACCGTAGGATGTTAATCCAACTCAAACAAACGGTGCCGCTCCGATACCACGTGAAAGGTCACAATGGCTAGAGGGGGGTGAATAGCCTAATAAAATTTCTAGCAAGAATACTAGACAACCCAATTAGATAGCAAGGCGGCAAATGAGCAAAGCAAATGCTTCGACTATTCTATGCAAGCCGTCCTACCAAGCAAGGCTACTCAAACCGATTGCACACACAACAACGGTGATCAAACTACACAATGTCGGTTCACCGAAACCAACCAAGCAATTCTACCCACGGGATTTAAGCTACACAATGAGTGGTTCCCGACCGACCACAACAAAGCAATTCTACTAAGCGGTAAGTAAAGACTTTGGGAATGAAAGGTTATACCGCCCGAAGAGTAGAAGAGCCAGAAGATGGCCAATCACCTAGAGATGCTCAAGCACAATCACAATGGAGGTCGAAGCCTCGGCAATCACAAATCAACACAATGATTTTTTACCGAGGTTCACTTGCTTCCCGGCAAGCTAGTCCTCGTTGTGGCGATGCACTTGCTTGGTGAGTTGCCCGCTCAATTGGCTCGGTGCCAAAGACCCCAATGGGGAGCCGCAATCTCCACACAAGACAAGGATCCACAAGCCACGAGCAATCCACTAGAGTATCCTTTCGCGAACTCCGCGGGGAAGGATCAAGAACCCTCTCACAAGAACCCGGTGTGGCCTCGAACAATCACCAAGTCGAGCTCAACCACCACCCGCCGCTCCAAACCGTCTACGGTGACGGGAATCACCGAAGAGTAACAAGAATCCGCAGCTCACTCGATGAACAAGTGCCTCTAGATGCAACTCTCAATGCAAATCACTTGTTCTCACTCAAATCTCTCTCAAGATTAGCAAAGGAATCAAAGAGATGAGTGGGGGAGTGTCTCTCCCGCTCAAAGTATGCTCAAGTGAGTAGAAATGGCGAAGAGAGCCTCCCATGGCCGGCCAATGGTCTATTTATAGACCCCTCCACGAAATAGAGCCGTTGCCCTTGGGCCGGCGTCTTCAAAACACGCGCCGGACGCGTCTGCGCTCGGCCCGGCGGGACGCGTCCGCCGCTCCGTCGCGCGCCGTGCCACCGACCGTTGGAATTTGAAGTGGCCACGTCATCACGGGTCGGACGCTCACGGTGCACCGACGGCGTCCGGCGCCGCGTCGAGGGCCGCGTCCGCCCGAGACACCGCATGTCCGAGCGAAACGATCGGTCGGCGTCCGCCACCGCCGGACATCGTCCGCCCGCCGCGTCCGCGCGCCTGCGCCGGCCACCACCGTGCACCGGACTTCACAACGCCCGGACGCGTCCGGCCCTCGGCCTGCGTCCGGCCGCCGCGTCCCGGCGCCCAGGAAAACAACGTTTTCCTGCCCGCCGCGAACGCCAACTTCTCCAATAGTTTGCATCCGGCGCAATAGAAAATAGGCCTCCAATTTTCCAGAAAACGCCGAATCCCGCCTCGCAAGCTCGGCGGGAGGGAGAGATGGACCCAAACCCAACTCAACCCTACAAACCAACGCGCGATCAACGCCACCTCTTTGTTTGATCTTCGATGTCGCACCGTCGTCGATCCAATCTCCAAACCACTTGTCCAAGGTGCTAACTCCACAGAGTAGATCACTTCTCAAGCACCGGAGTTAGCGTATCTTCTTAAGATCACGTCGACAAGTGTTAGCTCTCTAGTTAGCCTCTCATGCATCATGCAAAGTCACAACTAGAGGCACTTAGGACCGCGAATGAACCGAGGAAACCCTCTTGATAGTCGGTTATCGATCCTAAATGTGGTCACACTCGCTAAGTGTCTCGACCACTAAACCGGAAAGCCCTATCAAGTATACCTTCACCTTGATCTCCATGGGCCTACGTCGGAGCTTGATCACTTTACATCCTTCATGTTCATCACCGTGATCACCATGCTTCATCATCCACCGTTACGTTGCTATGTGTCTAACCACACTTAGAGCAAAGCATTAGCAACGTTGAGTGTCATTAATTACCAAAACCAAACCGGAGCTTTCAGGTGGACAAGTCCGCTAGGACCCACCAAGGGAGGCTCGGTCCACATGGACCTTGTCCATCACCCACGGCACCAGCATCTCCTCTCCATCCCCATCTTCTTCTCGTTGCCCATGTCCGCGGCACAGTGCCTCGCCGACGGCGGCATGGCTGCGAAATCCGGCGACTCGGGGACTTCCGTTCACCACTGGCGAGCGCATGTGCTCCATGGCAGCATGGCGAACGCGGCAAGACCGAGCGCGTCGGTCGCGGGGAACGAGGTAAGGTTGGCCGCGGCGGCGACGGAGCAGCGACGGTGGCGCACCGCGGCACCGAGCAAGGTTGCAGCGAGGGTTCAATTCGGGGCGCTAAAATTTGATTGGCATCACCAGGGACTCATTCAGCTCGATGTCGATGACCACGAAGCCCGGCAGCGCTCCACAGCGGCGGAGGCGCGCGGCGGCGTTGGCGGCACGGCGGCGTACGGCACGCCGAGCTCCAGGGCTCCATCTTCCCACGCGGAGGCGCTGCGGTGCGTGGCAGGCCACGGCGCGGCTCGACGGCGCAGCCTCGTCGGTCGAGGCGGCCGGAGCCGGCCGGCATAAGCACACCACGGTGGCGCCCGAGAGCACCCCATGCGGCCTTGGCCTCCGGTGGAAGCAAGTGGGAGGGTCTCCCCCGCGGTCGTCTCTCGCCGGTGGCGTGCGCACGAGTTGCGCCCCACCACGGCGGACGAGGACCCAGGGTCCAAGGCATCCGAGGGCTACCTAATCGACGGGAATGGCGTCGCTCTGCGGCGGGCATGCCGCGGCGCGCTCATGGCAGTCCAGTCCGGGCCAGCGTGTGGTGGTGGCGGCGATCAGCTTGGCTAGGTCGGTCATGTGCGCGTGGGTGCTTGTGTGCCGAGAGGTTGGGAACGACCTTGGCCTACGCGCTCGTGGGAGCGCCATGGCCGAAAGCAGGGCGAGGTTGGTAAGGAAGCTTGGCGGCTCACCGTGCTCCGTGTAGGCGAGCAAGGCATTGGCGTGGCGGAGTAGCACGTCGATGAGGCGGCACGGCGTTGTCGCAGTCGTGGTCGAGCTCGCGGAAGCAGGTCCGCAGCGCTTTGCTCCTCTTCTCCGGCGAAGTCTCCTTCTCCAAGTCCGGCGACGG